>PVHY01010510.1:0-51606 GCA_004024945.1 Uropsilus gracilis
TGGTTGGTTGGATCTGAAAACAAAATCCAGCGTTCTGCTATCTCCAGGAGACTTATTTGCCTTCCCAACATAAATATAGGCTCAAACTCAGTTTGGAAAACAAGTCAACAAGTAAAAGATATCCTAAAAAAGGAAGGTACAGCCATGCTTACATCAGATAAAATAGATCTTCAATGAAAAGATTAACAGGGATGAATATTATGTAGTGATTAAGGGAGTAATACATAAGGAGGGCATAATAGTCATCAATATGTATGTGCCAGATGAAAAAGAAAAGTCAAAATATGGAAAGTAACTGTTAACAAACCGTAAAGTAGACATTGACAGCAACAAAGTCTGAATTTTAAAAGGGATTTCAGCTATGGCTGTATATGGTTTGAAAATGACTATTCTGTGATAACGTAAGAACAGTTTTTTTTTCCTTGGACTAAATGTCCCATGGTTTTATTTTGCTGATTAAGTACATTTGAATTGTACCATAAATGCACATTTTATTTTATTGAAAATGCTGTTTTTATAAAATTGAATTGAAATTTAATAAACATGGTCATTATTCATTTAAGGATATAAGAATGAGATAGAACAGATTGTTCTATCTATGTAAATTGTGATAGATTATTTAGGAAGCTGATGTATGATGTAATTACCATTGTGAAAAATTTAATATTAACCTTTGTTTTTAGCTCAACAGAAATAGATGATATGCTTAGAAAATCAACAAATCTGCTCCTGACCAGAACTTTGAGTAGCTGTTTACTGAACCTTATTAGAAAACCTCATATAGGTTTGACAGAGGTAAGTTTAAAAGAGACATTATAAATTGTTATAATATCTTATAATAATGTCTTATATAATATAATATATAATATGATATAATATCTTATTATAAATTAAGTTTCTGCTGATAGTCCTATAAGTAGGAATTTAAAAGCTAGCTTTGTATTTTAAATTTATCAATAGAAACAAAATTGTTTTAAAATATAAATTCAGTATGAATTCAGGCAATGTAGAGGAAGGGAGTTTACATAGGAATAGTGAATGACTGAAGGTGTTACAGTATATATGTAAATACATGGTTGCCAGATTCACTTAAAAAGTGAAGATACTAAATTCATTTCATTTTTTGGTAAATTATAAAATTAGAAAAAGTATGTAAAAAGTTTATTTAAAATTAATTAAAAGTTAGACTTCATTATTTTTGTTTAAATGATAACCTTTACTAGCATTATTTCAAGCAAGTTTTTGAAATTATATACTAAGTTGTATCTTATAGTACTGTAATTATGCAGAAATAGCCTAGTTGCTAGTAGTGATAATTCTATTTTAAAAACTCAGATGACTTGATATACACATAATTTGCATTTTGCTGAATGTATTTTGTATTTTCTAGCTAGTGCAAATCATCATAAATACAACACACCTGGAACAAGCTTGTAAATACCTTGAAGACTTTATAACTAATATTACAAACATTTCTCAGGAAACTGTTCATACCACAAGACTTTATGGACTTTCTACTTTTAAGGTATGTAAAAACCTGACTAGATGTTCCCGTTTTGATCCTTATTGATCAATTAAGTTAGCTTTTAAAAATTGAAGGCAATTTTTATTATATACATGATTTTATTATATTCCTGTTGAGAATTGAGAATCAGAGATAATTATTGTTAACCATGAGTAGATTAATATTGGTACCATTTTAGCCGGGCACGGTGGCTCGTGCTTGTAAGCTTCAGCCTATGAAGCGGCAGGGGCTAGGGATTGCGGTTCGAGTCCCGCCTGGGGCCCGTAGTGAGACCTAGTTCCAAAAAAATAGCTGAGCATGGTGGTGCGTGCCTGTAATCCCAGCTACCTGGGAAGCTGAGGCTCGGGATTGCTTGATTCTGTGGTACCCCGGGCAACGAGAGCTTGCTGTTCCACAGACAAAAATAGCAAGACCTAGTCTCAAAAAAAAAAAAAAAAAATATTGGTACCATTTTAGCTTTTATTAAATTTCTTATATATCTTATTGAAATAGAAAAAGTTTTATTGATTTTCTACAACTATATTATCTTCATGTTTTGAAGATTTAAAATAGTGCTAAATCAGTTCATTGAATTTTCATTAATGTCTCATAATTGTATGTACTGTTCATACAAGTATGTTTGTGTTTAGATATAAAATAAAAGATGAATTTGATAAATGTAAGATTTACTACCCTTTATTGGTTTTGATTTAAAGAAAAGTAAACGTTACCCTATTGCATGTTATTAATGTGACTTTTTTCTGAATGGAAAGATTTCTGTTCATATGTGATATACTGAAAGAGTAAATAATGTGTGCTTTACACAGATTGAAAGATTATATACTTACACAAATTTGTTTAGTATAGTGTTTCATTATTTAGGTTCATATGGATGAGACAGTGGTCTCGTTTAGTAATGTAAATCCTTTTTTGTTGAATATTTTGTTAACCCACTTGCTTCTTCCTTCCCTATAAAATAGAGTGTAACTTCAGAGCCCTTTGTAAGTTTTCTAGTAAGTAGTCTCATCCTCCTGCTCTTGATAGCTTGTTACCCATCTTACCTCCTGAAATTATGGTATAATCATTTACATCTTAATAATTCATATAAAAAATTGCTGATTTGAAATAACTGATTTGTTGTCAGCAACTAACTAATTCGACTTCGAAAGTGAATACGAAAAATAACCCTTGGTTCCTCATTACCTGACTCCAAATCTTGTGCTCCTGTGGTGATTCCTGAACTCATATCGTCATCCTGTTTCCTCAGACACAAATGGGGATGCTCTCTCACTCATTGAATTGATAAAATCTGCTATTAAAACTCAGCAGAAACTAGAAAAAAATGGCATTCACTTTTTTAGATGTCATCAAGTAAGGAAGGCATATACTCTGGAGTCAGAATACATGTGCCTCTGGGCATGCTCTTTATGTTGTAAAAGTCCCCAGTTTTCCTCATTATACTGTACACCTGAACTAATATGATACTATATGACTATTATATCTCAATTTTAGAAATTACCCCCTTTTCTCTATAAAATTGAGTAGAAATATATTTTCTATATCGGGCAATTATTATGAAGATTAAAGGAGATACAGTGTCACTTTATTTACATCATCTATGCTTTGAGAGCTGTTAGTTGTGAGAATACAAAACTCTATCCCTGCTTTCAAGAAACTTATAGAACAAACTATAAAATGAACGTCTATAATAAATTAAAACATGGCCTCTGGTTTTATGCTTGCAACTAATTTGTTTGAATGGCAAAATTCTAAAAGGTAAGTTGGGGAAAAAAATGAAAGCTGAGAAAATGTTTATTGAGTAGAATAAATAGGTCAGTTATATAGAAGTAAGTATAGAAGTAAATAATGCAGATGCTATTTTGCCACAAACAAACAAAATCCAGAAACAGCTATGTAAGCAGAGGCAGAATGAATATTAACAGAATAACACATACATTAAAGTGCTCAGCTTTCTGTTTTTCTGTAATTTATCATCAATAATCAGCTAATTATAGCAAGCATCTTTTATAAAGGTGGTAGAAAGCAGAAATAGAATGGAGAAGGTAATAGCTGAGGAATTATTTAAAAGCAATTTATGTCACATGGCTTGCAAATGTGATGACAAAACACCTTAGATTACCTAAGTAATAGGTACTACTACAAAGCCCTTGCCATTCCTTGTTAATACTCCTGAGACACAGAAACTTGCAAAGGTAAAAACGTGGGACTTTTAAAAAGGAAAAGGTAATAACCTAGGTAATTGGAGAATCAGAGAATTACTCTGTTTATAATGACCTATAGCAATCTCATATAAACCAAAAGCTATGTTTTAAATTATTCTAGATTCTGATTCTAGCTCAGGGCTTATATTGCCTTTTTCTGCTGTTGACAGAAGAGGATGAGCTGGCAAGTGGCTCTCTGAGGATTTGGGTTTTGATAGAACAGACCACTTTGATAAATGCACAAGAAATGGAATATTTTGTCCTGTCTTAAATAGGACTTTGATATATCCCAAAGACATTCCTGTGAATAAAGCAATTACTAGTTGGAAGTTTTTTTTTCTAAACTGATTGTCAGTTTTAGTCTGGGAGGATATTAAATAATGTTTGTAGAACAAAAGTATATTATACTGTGCTGGTTGCATAGAGTAAGATATCGTTCTTAAGTAATAAGCAAGGGTTTTTAAATCTAAAATGATAACTGCACACAAGTGACTACACACAGTATATAATAAGTTAAAGTTTGTCTTGTAGACATGTTTAATTCTGTAGCATTTCAATTTTGAATACCTTTAGATGAGAGGTATGTTCTGTAATCATGCTACTGCAGTTACCTGGTTTGCTGTGCTTACTTGTGACCTGTGGGAACCCTCAAAGCATATGGGTATTTGCAGCAGTTTGAGTCAAGGATAGGATTACAGTCAGAGATGAGGGAAGGGAGGAACTGGTATTCATAGGAATCAGAACACTCAAAATCAGAAAGTTCAGAGATTCTGAACCTAAGATACAGTGACTCAGAAGAAACCTGAAGTCATAGTTGCTTATTGGAATGTATATTCTAAGGGAAATCTTAATTGCTCTCCTTGGAGATGTCAGTTTCATTTGCATAAATTTTCTTTTTTTCTTTCTTTTTTTTTTTTTTTTTTGAGACTAGGTCTCACTATGTTGCCCGGAGTTGTCTCAAACTCCCAGGTAGCTGGGATTACAGGCCCGTGCCACCATGCCCAGCTATTATTATAAATTTCCTTCTTCAGCTTCACTTCTTATCTGGGCCATAGCTTTCTGTTGATAACTTGGATAATGTTAATTGTCTCATCACTCTAAATCATGCTTTGGTTTTGCCACCAGAGAAATTGTTTTGTGTGTAAATCCTACTGTAACCCATATCTAGTAAAATGTTTACTGTACTCTATGACTTGCTGAAATTAGAACTGTGAGGTTATGTATCCTTATACTCCATGGACTATTTTATGAAGAAAAAGTCTTATAAAGAAGCTTCAATAACTTTTTGAAAACTTCAGGCCTTCTAACTAATATAAACTTACCTTGACCTTTTACATTTGACTTCTTAGTTCATTGTGGAGCATATCTTGAGCTCTGTTTAATTGAGTGTTGTTGATGAAGTGGAGTGTGTGTATTACATGTATTTAAGGGATAATACATACTTTTTTAAAATTCACAATAACATGATTTAAAAATCTAGTGAAACATAGCCATGTCATTATATTTACTTGAAGCACAGCAAGCAAATCATTATTTCATTTTTTACTGATTTCAGGTACCACATAGAAGAATTAAGTAACACCCCTTCGTGATTATACTGATATATAAAATATCTAAAAATTTTAAAATACCATCATTTTCTAAATTGACTTTTTTTTTTTGAGACTAGGTCGCACTATGTTGCCTGGACTCAAGCGGTCCCCAGCCTCTGCTTCCCAGGTAGCTGGGATTACAGGTACCTGCCACCACACCTGGCTGCTTTTTCGAGACCAGGTCTTGCTTTGTTGCCCGGCGTAGTCTCGAACCCGAGAACTCAAGCAATCCTGGGCCTCTTATCTCCCCACGCTTAGATTATAGGTGCATGTCACCACGCCTGGCAAATTGGCTCCTCTTTCTACATGTGTTTTTTTTTTTTTAATGATATTTCGACAAGTTTCTTGCCTCCTCCTTTTCTAGAAAATCTGGATATATTATCTCGAATATATTTTTTTGTTTTTCTTCTTAGTCTTCTAATTACAACACACTGCCTGTCAGAACTTTTCCTTGTTTAGTCTTAACTTTTTCTTCTGTCTATATTTTTAAATATAGTAGTAACATTGGCTAATGAATTAGGAGCTGTGTGCTACTTAGACATTTTAAACACCTTAGACACTCCAGATCAAGGTCTCAGATTATTGGAGCATTGTTTCTTGAATTAGAGCAGGGAGGATACCTTTGTTTTCACAGTTTCAACTTCATCACTTGCTTATATTTTTATATTTCAGGGGCATTTCACAGAATTGTTTTCCTTGCTCCAAATTAGCAAAATTAAATGAAATCTTTCTTTCCACTGTAGTCAATAAAATGCTACAAATAAGATATTTATATTAATCAGAGTATTAACAAAAAATTGATAGGAACTGTTAGAATATCAACTCAGACTGTCTCAAATAATAAAGGGAAGTTCATGGCCTATGTAACTGGACAGTTCAAGGACAAGGTAGGTTTCATGTGAGACTGAAACTGCTTAGGAGATGTCACCAAGGACCAAGCGTCTTTTCATCTTTCACTCCTGCTTTATAAAGCTTTGGCCACATCTCCAGACTGTACATGGTTGCACAGCTACTTTGGGACTCCTCTGATAGCAGAATGGCTGCCTGATGAAAGATTTCACATCTTCATTCCCTACCTCTCAGTGGAAGAGAGATTATATCTCTCTACTGGCTGCTATAAAACTCCTTGTGGGTTAGAGGATAATAGTTGATCATTGACTAAATTCATTTGGATACATCCGTAGGCTAGATGTAAGGACCAAATAGATCTGTGAATAGGGGCAATGTGATTTTCCTAAAGTATTGGGGTACTGTTCCACAAAAGAAAAATGGATAATAGACAATAAATCGTAGATGTAAACTAACATGTTTCGCTTCACTACTTAATTTATTCCAAACATGTGATTATTATCTCAAAGGTCTAAAGTAGAGTTTGTGTAGGTGTATATTTTTAAAAATTCCTTCAATGATTCTGTTGAATATTTATAGTTGAGAACACTGATAGTATGGTATTATTTATTTTCTTTTATATTTTCATGGTTTTATTTTTTGTTAATTATTAAAATCTATTCTTTTCTTCATTGGGATAGTCTACATTTCTGTCTCCAGAGGGCACTATTTCTTTAAGAAGCAAAGGAAGACTTGCTTCTTAAAGGTTGAATCTTTTAAAATTTAATTTAGGTGTTAGTTGATGTGTTCCTGCCATTCTGGTGCGTTCATACAGATTTATAATAGTTTGTCTCAACTGTATAACTCCTTATTTCTTTTTCAGTCTAAACTATAAGCATCTTTAAGAAATTTCTTACCAAATAATTCAGTGTATTCCAATATATAAGTGTGGGGGGAAAAATGACAATGAAAACTTTTTTCTCTCGCTCTATCTCACTCCTATTTCTTTAAAAATAAATTATAGTGAGGCATTTCATGCCTACATGTTTGTAATGATTATATTTATCTGAATCATAAAAGAATAGAATTCTTAGTCCCTAGCAAAGTCCTTTTAGGTGTTGACTTTTAAAACATCATTTTGCTGGAACTGCTGTCTGAAATCTTTTTCTTGCATCACAGCCACTTACTCCCTGGCTTAAGTTTCTTTGTTTGCATGTGGAAATCATTAATGACCTTAAAAAATGTAAAATACCTGTTTCCAAATTTTTATTTAAGCGTTAGTAGCACACAGCTCCCAATTCAAAAGACAGTATCACTGCTGACAGTATAGACAGAGGAGGAAAGAGTAATTAAGACTATACAAAGAAACCTGGTATAAGTTATGATAGGTGGGGCCTTTCAGTGAATTACTAGGTAGACTAGAAAATGAAAGTACTCTGAGAATGTGCTTTTGAAGGCACTCAAACCCATCCTTCCCCCTCTGATGGCTTTCACATTGCTGGTTTTAACCACAGTTGTGAGATACTGATTTTCAGGGGTATTGCAGAGCTTGAGCAGGAGTGGGAGGATAGGAGTAGGGTACATTAAATGCTATACAACTGATTTTTTTTAATCAAAATTTTGCTCTTTTTCTTAAATAAATGTTACCTGGGCTGTTGTAAATTTTGAGTTAATTTCTAAAAGTGAAGTTTGATTTTGCAGACCAACTTATGGCTTTTATGGAGGAGAAAATGTCTAGAGATTCTTAGTCTGCCATTTTCACATCTCTCTTGTTTCTTACCATTCTTTTTCTTTTCTGAGAAATTCTCTGTCTCTTTTTGTCTTTCACTAAACATACAAGCAACTATTCCAAGCAATGTCTGTGATAGTTCAACTTAATTGCCCTCAGTGAGTTAAATGAGGCTGGTCTTCTGTATTCTTGACAACTTCTGTTTTTCCACTTCTTCTGCAGATTTTCTTAAAGATATATGAACAGTTTGGAATTAATAATACATAGATTATATTGCCACGTAAAGATAAAAAAAAATAAAGCCGGGTATGGTGACGCATGCCTGTAATCCAAGTGCTGGGAGGCAAAGAAGCTAGGGATCGCTTGAATTTGCGGGTTCAAGACTACTTTCGGCAACATAGTGAGATGTGGTCTCGAAAAAGCAACTGGGTGTCGTGGTGGTTGCCTATAATCCCAGCTACCTGGGAGTCTGAGGCTGGAAATCGCTTGAGTCTCTAGATCAGGACTACCCCGGGGAACATAGCGAGATATAGTCTCAAAATAAAATAAAATAAAGATTAAAAAAAAAAGATAAAAAATGTAATAGTGAGTTCGAGGCGAAAGTGATATCCAGTCAAATAAATGAGTACAGTTAGCCCAAATCCAGCAGTTTTCTTGGACTTCGAATAAATGACTAAAATATTACACCAAAGAGAAATATAAATCAAAATTTAAAATTTTAAGAAAATTTGTTTAATTTTTTATCCTTATTTTTTTGTCCCCTACCAGGATGCCCGACATACAGCTGAAGGAGAAATATATACCAAACTTAATCAAAAAATTGATGAATTTGTTCAGCTTGCTGATTATGACTGGACAATGTCTGAGCCAGATGGAAGAGCTAGTGGTTATTTAATGGATCTTATTAATTTTTTGAGAAGTATCTTTCAAGTATTTACTCATTTACCTGTAAGTATAAATGATTTCAAAAAAGTTTGTTAGCATTTTTGTTTATGAAGTATACTTTATAATTAATTTTATTTGAGGTTTGCTTATTTAATCCAACTTCCTCACTTGAATATTTCCTTTTCCATCATTATAAATCAGTTTGTGAAGTTTTATTTTACTTTTTCATCCAAAGTAGCAACAATTCTTTTCATGTTGATGCTAAGACAAAACCCTGAAAATGACAGTGTAGACTTAAATAGAAATAAACCCTAATAGGAGTATTTTTCATAAATTTAAATATAACCAATCACTTTTCCAATTAGAAGAGATCAGATCATTATTGGATATTTTTAGGTGACATTGAAAATAAAGTAGGAACTTTGTTTTGTCCCTATATATAGTTATAGCACATTTGTACCTTAAACAATCTGTTGATGAAACATTAATTAAAAAGGCAAACAGTAAAGTTTGGATGCTCTTTAGGTGGAAACATTGGATTCTTCAGATGAGGAATGCAAAGACCAGAGAGATTATGGTGGTGTGAATGTGCTCTCATTAGGTATACTGACAAATGATTGAGCTACTGTTAGAATGTGAATGGCGTAGTTTCTGTGCAAATAAACAGGAAAACTTGCTTTTTTAAATCTCATGATAAAATATAACTGAACACAAAAATGCAATGTAATCTGGCACCTGCCCAGCTATATCTGTCTCCCTTGTTTAAAATGGTGGTGGTGGTGGGGGAGCAGTTACTTTCATTAGCTTCACTCTTTCTCCAAAACGTTCATTAGAACTTTTGAAAGAAAGTGTTTCTAAAAAAATAAATAGAAAAATATCTGAAAAGACATTTAATAGTGTCTGTGCCAAAAGACTTTTAAAAGCTTGCCCGGGGATGATGATATATTCCTAACTTCTTTCTTGAGTTGAAAACAGTACCGGAACATGTTTAATTTTGGTTTCAACTAATTACTTTAGTATGCATATAGTATGCATTAAATGACTCTTGAATAAATTGAATTCTTCGTGTTAGTATAAATATTCATTCTCCCAGCCAAAAGCAGTCTTCAGGGACAAGTGTGGACACAGGTGTGCGTACACCAATGTACACATGCCATGTCTTTCCGTTACACTGTCTGCTCCATGAATTGGCATGAGGTGGCTGGTAGGAGTTTTGTGCATTCATAGGCTAGAATTAGGAAAGGTTCCGTGTTAGAAATGTTTAGGGTAAATATCACCTTAGAAGACCGACAGCTGAAGAGAAATCTTGCTTTTAATAGGACATACTCCACTGATATTGAAACAGACTCCTGACCTAACTACAACACTCATCTGATCTGTTTGGATGTGTTGATAGTTTTGGTGAGTCCACATGTGCCATTTTGGATCTTTATGTCATAGAACATGAATTTTCCTATAAAGGAAATAAATTGTTATACAATATATACTAACAAATTCAATATAAAAATAGAACATGACCAAATGAAAATGAAAAGAATGTTATAATTTACTGCTAAGAAAAGAGAAAATCAACCTGGCAGTATATTTCTACTTGAGGAACGAATTAAAGATACAATTCTCAAGAAAAAAAAAAATAAATTGCTGACTATGGTAAGTTTTAAACCAATTTGATAATTATATCATAATATATTAATATATAAAATTATGAAATTGTATAAACTATTTACTTAAGCTGAAGCAAAGATTTGAAGCAGTATTGCTAAATGTATTCTTTTCAAATTATACAAGAACTGAACAGTAGCGCAAGTAGTTGAACACAGAAATAGAATCTATGGGATAAAGCTGACTTTCACCCCTAACCTTAAAAATTACCTCACTTCTAGTTTAAAATCTCCCTTCTTGGTTTCATTGCAGTTAGTTTATGTCAGTTTCTACCAGTGTTGTAATAGAACGTTTTCTTGATCAGAGATTTTCATGCTGTGTAGTTGTTGACTGCATTGCTCAGTAAAAATTCCATTGCTTCCAGAAAAGCTATTATCTACTCAATAGAATTTTGTTTTCTGTTCATAGGATATAAGAACAATAGAAATTGGTGGATACAAATAGATTTGATGGAGCAAAGGAAAAGAACTCTGTTTTCATTTTTCTATTACATTGTGGTAGAAAGCTGTAGAATCTGTAATTACCATTAATGTTCATTTTAAATAGTCCTTTGTATCTGAGGTTGAGTGAGTGAGCAATTTGGTATTTCCCTCATCTATTTCTCTTGAGTCAACCAGTAAAAACCTACACAGGAGATGAGAAAGTAAAGAACTTCCTTGCTTACACATTGACGTATTCATCTGCATCTTCCTGTGCAGAGAAGTCAGACTTTCTCTTGGCCATAGGAATGAACAGCAGGCTAAAGATGGTGTGCATAGTAGTGACACAGACATTTTCCCATTACCCCAAGTGTTAAGCTACTCTGCCTAAAATTTTGTCTACCTCAAGAGAATTTGTCTTTTGTGACACAGACTTAAGCCCATCACCTTTCATTGCTTTTGTGAACTAGGGTCCTGAAGTGAGGAGAGAATAAGATTGTTCTCTAGGGCTAGGAAGATTTATGTTTAAATCTTAGAATTGTAGTTTACTGGCTGTGAGATCCTGGCAAGTTACTTAGTCTCTCTAAGTCTCTTACTTTCTGCAAAATGGGCATTGACCATTTTTCTCATAGGATGAATTAAAATAGTATGTAAAAAGTTGCTGAGCAAGTGTTTGGAATAGTGTAAGTACTATTACTAAATGTTAGTTGTGTTTTCTTTCTTTCTCCCTCTGCTACAGTTTTAAGACCTTGAAAAGCCCAAATATTAGTTTCCTTTTTTATGTCTTCGTTTTTTTTGTTGTTGTTGTATCCATGCCTACATTTAAAACTTTATATTCTTTAGCTTTGAATTTGTATTATTCAGCCATTTAAAATTTTTCTTTACTAGTGAATGCCAGTGAAATCTGATGAGTATAAAATATTTATTCCAAAATTAAAGCTCTTGGAATCAGCAGTATTTATTATTTGAAATGTGTAGTTGTCTCTTTGGTTTCTAATGATTTTTTTGCCTGGCACTTGGAAAATATAGCTATGTACAGAAAAATTAAAATTTCCCATTAGCTTGTCAAAGGATGGCCACTCTGCATGTATTCTTCCAGTCATCTTTTTCTAAGCATTCATCACCCAGCCCAATTTATAAGCTAGCTTTGTTGTTTTATTTTAATATGGTTTTATATTAGCTAAAAAATTTTAAACAAGAACTATTTTTAAAAACATTAAACAGAGCCTGGCGTGGTAGCACGTGCCTTTAATCCCAGCTGTGGGAGGCTGAGGCTAGGAATCACTTGAGTCTGTGGGTTCGAGACTGCCCCAAACAACATAGTGAGATCTAGTCTCTAAAAAATAACAACATTAAAAAAAAAAAAAGCATTAAACATTAGTTCGCATGTTACATGAATAGAAGGTGCTACCTAGTTGAGCATGTTCTTCGTTTGTTCTTCCTGACTGCCAAATGTGACTCTGTGGCATTTCACACTGAATATAACATCTGAAGACTCAGCCCTGGTCACTTCTGGAACAATTTCCTTCCTTCATAAATGCTCATTCATGTGTTTGTTTCAGTAAAGATATTTTATTGACTTAGAATCACTAAGGGGCTTGTACAAGCAATGAGTTTTAATTTTGCCATGCTGATTTTTAAAAGGGACTCAACTTACTCAAATGTTTATACTAACAAATGATTATCTTTTATAGTGTAAGTAAACAACAGATCTTCAGTAATCTGTTTCTCATATTCCTCCCTAGGAACTTTTCATTGTTTCACCTTTAACCACAATCTTCTGTGCTTATGTTTGTTACCACTCTGTAGTTTGTTAAATAAATACCAATCTGGCTTCTGAGTGAACTTTGAATATTGAAAACATTCTCTTTCCAGAAAGATGTTTTCTTTTTCCTTTCAGACATGCTTAACTTTTGATTTTCTGCACTAAGTAGAATTGGAATAATGAAAATTAATTTTTTTAACCTTTCTGATAGATTCACATTACCTCATTTTGGTTTTAATTTTGATTTTCTTATAATAAAACTGATAGTCTTTCCTCAGGCGTACTTGCTGTCTGTGATTCGTTGGTGGTAAAATATCTGTTAAGCATAATGGGATTTTTTTTTATTGTTGAGTTTTGAGAAGTTTTTATGTATTATTGATACTAGTTCTCTGTCAGATGTTTGCAAACTTTTTTTCCCACTGCCTGTAGCTTACCTTTGATCTTTTCATCCTCTTAACAGGGTATTTAACAGTGCAATAAATTTGAAATAAATTTGAATTATTATTTTAGTTTTGTGGTTACATTTTTAGGCCTCATGTTGACAGAGAAAAAAATTTTAACTGTTTTCTGTTTCTTGACTTAATCACTGTTATCCTCGAGTAGTTTTTTTTTTTTAATTTCTGTATTTTATGTATTCTCTTTTAACAAGGAAGGCATGGAGAATTGATAATTTTTTTTTTGCTCTACTGTCAATACCATATTTTTTGCTATACTTTTCCCCCAAGTAAAAATCTGGTTAGTGATTTTTCTACATATAGAACACTTTTCTATATATAGATTTCTATATATATATTTTTCTATATATAGAACATTTTGGAACATTTTGCCAGATTCTTCACGTAAGTGTGAGGAGGTTCAGGCCGCGTCTTTTCAGAGCTGACTTCACATGCAGTCACATGGGCTCTTAAGTTTAGGATGGTGCTACCTGTGATTTGGTACTCTGCGGTCATCTTGACATTCCTAGTAATATTTGAGCAAGGGGTGCCACGGTTTTATTTTGTACCGAGCTCCATAAATTAGATGACATTTCCCTCTTCTTTTTCCACTATTGCCACACCATGCTGGAATCCTCCTTTTCCCTCTACCTACACCAGAACCCTCAAGTTGCCTCAAAAAGTTCTTTAATTATACATCTATAAACAGGGGATCATTGGTACATTTTTTTCCAGAAATCTGAAATTATCTTCCCTGTTTTCCCTTCCACTTCCCACTTCTGTTCTCTTGTGCTTGCCAACTCAGGGCCTCTAAAGTACAGCTGGCTCCTAGCTCCATTGTCATACCCTGGCAGTGGATAATGGGTCACATATAATGACTTTCCCTTCCCCGCTTCATCTGCTCTCTCTCTTCCAGAAAGCATCCCTTGATGAATTACCCTCATACACTTTCATTTTTTTTTCTGATAAATATCTTATTTCTTTGTGAAAGTCTATGCTTTTTGTTTTATTGTATTCAAATGGATGGGAAGCAAACCTTAATGTAGTTTAGCATCTTGATTTAAATAGCCTGTTTCCTTGTCTTTGAAGTAAAGTGATTGGGTTAGATGATGTCTCTAACATCCTTAGAGATGATGTTCTGTTTCTAAGCATCACTGTTTCAGATGTGAAATTCATGCTAATGTATAAATATCTTTTTTTTTAAAAAAAAAGCAGTGCTTAAATTTTACAGAGTTAATTCCTGTCATTTGAAAAATGAAACAGTATTTTGAGGCTATTTTAATTAATTGAATTGTATTGATCCTAATTTAAAGGGATTAATGTTTCATTAATTTAATTAATATTTTGAAACAATAAACCACTTATATATTTAGTATAGAACTTCAGCAGGGACTTATATGTCTTAACACCAATGATTTGGTTCTTTCTTTAACTTGTGAAATAATTTAATCTGCCATTTTTCCTTGAATCATTTATTCTGATTTTATTAGCAGATTATGTGGAAGCATCATGGCTTAATTACCTTTTCTAAATATCTTCAGAATAATTTTCAGTACAGTTTTCTATTTCTTTAATAAGTAGAATAATAATACTTCTTTAATATTGAAATCACTTGTGCGAAGAGCTACAGATTCCAGTGCTTGGCTCTAGACCTAACTAAATTAAAATTGCTAAGAGTTTAGCAATCTGCTTTTTTTTTTTGAGACTAGGTCTCACTATTTTTGCCTGTGGAACCGCAGGCTCACATTGCCTGGGGTACCACAGACTCAAGCAATCCCCAGCCTCAGCTTCACAGGTAGCTGGGATTATAGGCGTGCGCCACCATGCCCAACTATTTTTTGGGGACTGGGTCTTGCTATGTTCCCCTGGCAGGACTCGAACCATGATCCCTGGCCCTGGCCGTGGCTTCCTAGGCTGCTACTTACAGGCATGCGCCCCCATGCCCATCCTGCAATCTGCATTTTTCAATTAAAATTTGAGAACAACTGCTGTATAACAGAGAACCCATAAAAGACCTGATATTTTCTAAATTTGCTGGTTGAGCAGATTTTTAGTAACTGCTAAAACACTCCATATTTTAATGCCAACTAGACAACTTTATTAAGTAGGCACAAGTTTAGAAAAGGAGTTATTTGATTAGTGTGATTGAAAACTCACATGTCTTCAAAATCTTTCAAACAAAACAATAGTCACATTTATGTGACAATGCCTTTAAATTATGGCAGCACATACAGGGCCAACTTACTTGTATCATAATGCATTTTATTTTGCTGCTTTAAACACTGCTTCCTGTGCTACATGGAAAACATTTTCCTCTTTAATTTGATTACCTTGCTGACTTCTTTCTCAGACTAACAGCAATGATCACGCAGCCATGTCGGTAAGTAGATGCAAGCTAAAGCCAGCATGAGAATCAGAAAATAATGACTTTCCTACAGGCTTATTTTTCTCTACTTACATACAGTAAATTCTAATTATTTTGGCAGTTCTGATATATTTGTAGTTTGGCAAAAACCTGAGTTTGAAGGTAATATTAGTTGTTTTGGTTGAACCAGTCAGGCTTGGTGGGGACATAACTGGAAGTTAATGTCATGGCTCACTGTGGTCACCTTATGTACAACAGGGCACACTTTGCAGATATTTTCCTCATCTCCAAAATAAAATCAATTTAAGAATAAATATCTAGTACAGGTTAAATGGAGAGAAACAAAATCAAACATTTCAAAAAGTACCTGGATATACTAAAAACTCAAAAAAACATTAGTTATTGCTTGCTCATAGGACTGTGCTTTTCCTGAATAACCTTTTCTTTATGACTCTTATTCCAAGCACCACTTGGAGAAATCTAAGCCAGTGCAAAACCAAGGTGATTTAGGACCTAGTGCTAATGCATTTCTTTCCAAGCCCAGTGTTGCTCTCCTGTATAGCCATAGCATCTACTTTCCTTATGGCTTCATCATATGTTGCCCTTAACTGTATTTGTTCGTCTTTTCAATTTTCAGTTGTAAGTTCTTGACAGCCAGAATAAGAACTCATAACTACTTTTTGTTTGTATATATGTTAGCAATCTTTGTCTTAAAAAGAAAATCTCATTTGATGGTAATGTTCCTAACCTGTGTCCTCTCCTTTCTGTTCTCACTCCTATTGTTGAAGTTCAAGTTTGATATTTGTAATTGTCTTTTAATTGTTCTCTGCCAATAGTCTCACCTTTTTGTAGTCCAGCCTACATACCAGTACCAGATTAATCTTCTAAAACACAGCCTGATTTTATTCCCCTATTTATTCACCTTAGGGTGTCTTCCTTACCTACTGAATTAAATAAACATCTCACAGGCTAACAAAAACATCATTTTACCCTCTTTCCAGATGCATTTCTAACCCTTATTCAATGTGGACATCAGGTGGCTTATTCATTGTGTCTGGAATCTATGATTTTCTTTTATCTTTTCTTTTTTTTTAATATTTTTTTAAATTAAGATAACAGATTACAATGATGTGAAATTTATATATAAATAAATTTTAAAAAATAAAATAAATCAAGATAACACTGGTTTATAATACTGTATATGATTCTGAAATACTAGATTCCCCCTTTTTATATGTTTTATCACACTATACCCACCTACCATGGCTTCACTTATAACTGTAAAAATCCTGGATTCCTTTCAAAAGATGTCCCCCCCCCCTTACATCATTGTTAGTTTTAGCATAGTGTTTGATTTCTCCCTTCAGGTATAATCCTCATCGTTCTGCCATCACTATATTCCCCCATGATCCATCACCACCATTCTTTGTGCTCTTCCGTCCCCTTTTTTGACATGCACAAAAGCCTTCTCTAATGCCACCTCTTTTCGGAGCCTTTGCTGATTCCACTTAACCATATGTAGATACTCTGTCCTTTTGTGGGGCTTTTATATATTGTCTTGTACTACACCTGCTTGTAGATTTGCTTTCTTTCCACTTTTAAAATTTAACATCTTTCCATGGGAACCATTATCTATTCATCATTGTATTCATCTGTAGTATACCCCATAAAACATATTACATGGAGTGCTTGATGAGGTTTTTAATTTTAGTATGAGAGAAACAAAAGAAATGAACACATGAAAGTTATTCTTGCATGTGTATAAAGTATATAAAAGTGTACCGCAAAAATTACAGTTTTTGAACTGAGCAGTTGGTCTAATATGTGACATTAGTTTTGAGAAGAAAGTTTGTGGACTATTAGTCACAGGCAGAAATTTGGGACAAATCTACATGAAAGTTAATTTAGAAAAGTGATATCAGTGCTGATTAGAAATATTGTTTAATCTTACTGCCATGAAAAGAATCTCCTTATTTCTAACAGCTATTCTCTAGACATCAGGCTGAATTCGGTGGTATTAAAATAAACCCCTGCTAGCACCAAAATAGCTATCATAAATTCACAATACTGAGGGTAAATATTTTTTTCCCATGAGGAGACAGACTCTCAGCTTTCACTTGACATTTTTACTCAGTGTAGAAATTGTTAAGTGCTGACTAAATTTGCTAGTAGGCTTTCTGCTGATAGATCACATGTAAATTTAAAATACAGAGTTGGTTGCTACAGTTCAGAAATGATAGAACTCTTGCTCCTTTCTCCCCCCAAAAAGAAACTCAGATTGGTTATTGTCCTCTCTTCAAGAAATAGGGATAGATTTGGGAATTGTATTTAGATAAACTTTTAAAAGATTTGGCACTTGCATGTCCAGTGTTTCCAAAGTTGCTTGCTGGGATGGTTCATTTTGTGGTGATAAATGAGGTATTTCTGTGACATATTTTGACATGTACTTTGATATTTTAAGTTAATTGCAAGTACTCAATAGTCAACAAGAACAAACCATTGACCGTATGTCAGTGTACTGGAGAGAATTTAAGAACTTTGAGAGGATGTAAATGAAGAAATGGAAAACAAAATCTGCTATTCGAAAGAGCATGCATTTTCTTCTTAAGCTTTTTCTTTTTTTTCCACCCCTTCTTAAGCTTTTTCTTAATGCGATATAACAAATGATTTTCACTACTAGAAGTTAATGCAAAATTTTTAAAAAGTTTATTTTTCAATTGAAAATGAATGCACTTGAATTTTAGAACTTTAATCCCTTTAGGTATTTACGAAGTTGATATCACCAATAGCTAAACACTGACTAATCTTATTGAGAAATTTAATTTCATAACTTGTCGTACGTGGGTGTACATTGCTTTAGCATGTGTAAATATTTCCCTGCTGTTAAAGATCATAGAAAACAGTATTTTGAATTGCTCTTAATCAAGGCATAGTTGAAAAAAGTAGTAATAAAGGGCTTCTAGAAGAAAACAGCTTTAGAGTTTTAGGAAACTTGTAAATTAGGACACACCATGAAGACTTGACCTGTGATAGATCAAAGTGATATAAATGGTGTTAATAAAATGATCTCTTCTTAGTGTGTAGACTGAATGTTTGTGTACGTGGGCATTTATGTTCCTATATAAATGAACAATTACAAATATCCTGTAACTTTACTCTTTAGCAATTATAGATAAAATAGACAAGATCATTATTGAAGGCACTATGAAGAAAGTATCTTAAACAGGAAGATTTAGTACTTAAAACAAATTAAAAATGTGTGGTCTTGCAATATTATCAGAAAACAGTAGAAAATTCATGTTTTGAAACTTACTAGAGATTTTCCAAATAGGAATACTAAAGTTCTAGGAATGCAGATGGTATTTTTCTGTTTTATCTGTATTTTACCATAGGAAAAAAAAATTGAAGCTACTTTTTGCCCCTCTCAGTTAAATGGGCAAAAGTTGAAATGAGGAAACAAGAAAAGGGACTAATGTGGGTGAGAGATTGTTTGAGTTGGAATTACTTTTTATTGTAAGAAGGTAAGACAGCCAAGAAAGGTCAGAACCCTAGAAGAGATGTAGGGAAAATTGGAGTCAGAAGTTTCCTTCTGTGCAAACCATGAACTGTAAAGAGCTTCCCCTTTGTTTTTTCTCCCCCTTTTATGGAATAAAAAAGGAATGAAAAAGGGTAAGGGTAAAACTGATGGAAGAAGTGGAATAGTCTTGGTGCATTTGTCTGTACAGCAATTTTGCAGATCAGATAGCGATGTACCCAACAGGCAAAAAAAGCTGATTGTGTGTGTGCTTGCACTCTCACACACTTAAAAAAAACTTACACAGGGTACATTAAGAGTCTCATGCTCTACCGACTGAGCTAGCCGGGCCACAGGGTACATTAATACAAGCAGAAAAGAGATTGCATTTTACAGAGTGAAGTCCCACCAAAGAAGCTTATTCAGGCAATTACTGCACCAGGAGGGAGAACATATAAGATGAGCAACATTTGAATCACATTGCTTCCATTCAGAGACTTTAGGCATTGAAAGAGGCTGTCATACTGTTTCAGATGTTTCTACTTAGTGGAAATCAATGTGGTGGGTAGTAGTAGCATTGAAAGTAAAGTCTCCATCAATTCTTGGAAATGAGAGGAACAGTTGGCAAAGGCCTAGATAGATGTCTGTAAGGATTTATTCTTTACTCTCTTGAGCATTGTTGAATGTCATGTTCACTGTTGTCTTTAGAAAAGGTGGTATCTAGATAACTTACTTTGTTCATCTTCTCCCACTTTGTATGGGTTTGGTTTTATTTTAATTACATGCTTCATTCACTTGGTACAATTCCCTTATTCTTTAAAAATTCCATCCCAGATACTCTCTCTCTCAAATATTTTCCCCCATCATGTTCCCACAATCTCAGACACAGCCTGGTGAGATTACTTGTTCAGAATGAGTACACTTCCAGAATTTGTTTTAATTAAATTTTTTATTGATTGCACATATATATATATAAAACATCATTGTCTACCACCCCAAGGCTCTCCCATCAGAATTCTCAGATTTGAGATACTGCTGTCATGTAATATTTTTTCAGAAAATGCTATAAATTAGAATTGAAAACTGTGAACTTTAATGAGAGTTGCTTTGGATTCAACCTTTGAGTGACTCCCCCCTATACCCTTTTATAAAGCATGTTAGTTAAATATGTGCCTCAGCAAATAAAGTCCTACATGCCTACTTGACTGAATCATTCTTAGAAGGCTGAAACCTAAATATCAATCCGTGAATGAAAAAAACTGACATCTGTGCTACATACACACACACACACACACACACACACACACACACGTATTAATATGAGGGGGCCACTTGGCTTAGGTGACATTTGTCCATCTTACTAATAATTGTGTAGAAACCACTTCAAATACATGACCTATTATTAATTCTGTTTCTTTGGAAATTTTAATTTTTACTGGAATTGAGAAATAATACATTTTGATTATCCCTAACCCTAATACTCTAAGTTGTGGCTAACATAAAGCGATGAGAATATGGCTCTACTGTCACAGACCTGTTGCTTTAATAGTTGCTGCGATGTTTGTTTTTCAGTCTTCATTCTGTGGCTTGGCTGTAGTGTTCTCACCGTGTTGCAGCTCACCTTTAACTTCCCTGGCTTTAACTTCTCCTGCAAGATTTGTAGTATCTTGCTATTTTATCACTTTCCTTCACATATGTATAGCCATCCAACGTGCTCGCGTCAAGCACATCTAAGATTGAGCAATCATCCCAGTCAGCTACCATATAGCACAACCTTGTATCCTCTCCCTGCCAGTCTGAACAAAATGCTTCCTTGCCATTTTATTTAGGCTTATGGAAACAATAGCTTGAAAGTAGAGAATTTTTTCAAAACCATCATCTTTTCTAGACTTTCTCTGCTCGATTTATCCCTGTTGTTTTCTCCTTCTCCCTGTAAACATCAGGATGAGTTTAAAAATACACGTTGACTGCAACAATGATATTTCATTAAGGTGAACATCTGGGTACTGCATGCTGTCTAAAACCATGCTCAAGGCCAGGCATGGTGGCACATGCCTGTAGGTGGCAGCCTAGGAAGCCATGGCTGGGACCAGGGATCACTGTACGAGTCCTGCCAGGGGCATGTAGTGAGACCTAGTCCCCAAAAAATAGCTGGGTGTGGTGGTACACATCTGTAATCCAGCTGGATTGCTTGTCTGTGGTACCCCGGGCAACGTGAGCCTGCGGTTCCACGGGCAAAAATAGCGAGACCTAATCTCAAATAAAATAAAATAAAAAATAAAACCATGCTCAAAAGATTGTTTAAAAGAAAACACCATTTTGATAAGTCCTATGCTTGGGAAATTTTGATTGAAGTAGAAATGGACCATGTCATGCAACTGTCTTAAAGTTTCCCAGTTTGGGAAAATTTTCCCCCAACTCTTAAGTTGTGTTTTGTCAGTCTGTGTATGCATATGCATGTCCTTTATTCCCTGAGACCAAGTAAATGTTTATGATACTTTCCTGTATTGTTATGATTGGGGATTATTTTAAAAAGAAGCCTAAGAGGGGAGAAGAAGAATTCATAACTGACTGTGGATTGTGGCACATGACGCAGTAACCAGTTCTTTCTGGTTTTTAGAAGTACCTTAGATGGAAGCAGAGAGTATGAGAAGATTATAGATGTATCAGAGATGTTCTGGGGAATACTGAGAGTGTTAGAGTGAATATATTTTGATAAGCATATGAAATTTTTGACAATCTTAATCTACCTTCAAATTAAGTGTTGAAGGGCCGGGCACGGTGGCTCATGCCTTTAAGCTTCAGCCTATGAAGCGAAGCGGCTGGGGCTAGGGATTGCGGTTCGAGTCCCGCCTGGGGCCCGTAGCGAGACCTAGTTCCAAAAAAAATAGCTGGGCATGGTGGTGCGTGCCTGCAATCCCAGTTACCTGGGAAGCTGAGGCTGGGGACTGCTTGAGTCTGTGGTACCCCGGGCAACGAGAGCCTGCGGTTCCACAGGCAAAAATAGCAAGACCTAGTCTGAATGAATGAATGAATGAATGAATGAATGAATGAATATTAAGTGTTGAAGTTATTATTAAAACTCACATAAATAAATAAAAATTAAGTGTTGAAGTTATTATTAAAACTCACTGAAGGATTTTGTCTTGGTATGTAAAATTTTAAAACTCATCCATTCTGTATAATTGGGAAAAGAAGACATTTCAGTTCCCTACCCTGTCCATTCAGAAAATGGGTCAAAATGTATTTTTATTTTTAGAGGAATCTTTGTGCATTGATAACATTGTCTTGGGGAAATTTTCAGTTTCATAGTCATCATTTTAGACATATTTGGCCTTATTTAATGACATTTTTACATTTGAGTAAGATGTAGTTTCATATAGTAAAATGTTAGATTATTAGGTCTTATATAGATTAGGAGGAAGAACAATTGATTTCTTAAATTAAAATGTCAACTTTTCAGCTAAGCATCTAAAAGGTTCTTATGACTGGAGTCATTTTAATGGGATTGGAGCAAACCACTGCAGAAAAAAACTATTTTATTCTTTAAATGGGTCAGACCCTTGGGCCCAGATTACCAACATTTCAAGAAGCCAAGAAGAATGAGAATGTCTTGGTTGAAAGGACTGATAAAAGTGAACTTTCACTTTGTGACCCCTCCACCTGACTATTTTCAGTTGTGACTTCTTCACCCAACTATTACCTCATCCTTCTTCTTCCTTCAGTACATATAAAAAATAAAACGCAATTTGTTCCTCCTGGAGTATCAGCTTGGGTTTCTGCCTGAAATTTTGTTCCTGAATTTCAATTCTTTGCTCAAGAATAAAAGTGTTTTGCCTTTGTAGTTGCCTTGTGAACTTCTAGGTTCTTTCTTCATGTTTCAGTTAAGAATTTATTTCTAATTTTAGTGTTTACTACATACTTGATTAAAAGAATTCATCCTTTTAGTCTGTGTGTTTTTAAGGCATATCAGTTGTGGCTCTCTAGGTGACTAGCCAGTTCTTCAGACTACTTCCCTTCCTCTTTTGTCTTCCTTTTGAAATGATTATTTCATAGTCTCATAACTGAAATTTTTGTAGCAAACTGAGAGGCAATGATTTTGTGTAGTTTAGCAATATCCTATTGCTTTAGTTGAAATAAATTTAAACATTTAATAATTTAAATAACTCTAAAAAGCTATAAAGAATCAGAGTAAGTTCACTTACCAATGTTAGATGTAATTTTCAAAGTGACCATAATTCAGTTTACCAGTTTTTGCTGACGAGAGTTCCATAACCTTTCAAACAAAATCTGTTATCAATTTAAAGAGTAATAAATAACACAATATTTCTGAATCTATATATTTCTTTTTACTTAAGTAAAAAGTATTTTATTGTACAAAGTTCACCTTTTGTGGGCATATAAATAAAGGACAGTGTACTTTTCTGGGATCATTAAGGAAAGTAGACCAATATAGAAAGAACAGTTGTGATTTCAAGAGCACAGTTTTATGTTAAATGTACTTGAGAGAATGAAAGCAACATTGAAAAATGCCTTCCAATAATTACTTTTGAAATCAAACCTTCCTCCTTTATTAGATCTTTGAAATAAGAGAATGGTGAGACTGAAATGAAAACTTCAAATGAAAATTTAAATGTGTCAAATTAGTTTTTAAGTCTTCTGTATTTCTCCTACAATTATATGAGAGTAAACCTATCAAAACATTGCTTTGAAATCAAAACACTTTTGAGTTGTAATCTAATAAAATGTGTTGTATTTTTGTTACCATGTCACTTTATGACATTTCAAAAGAAACACTGTATCTTTAGCCTAATCTATAATAGTAAATTATTTTGGAAATTTGGCTTGACATACAAACAGATGTGTTTTCTAGATTCCTTTTAAGCTGAGGGTTGGTGGTTTGCGGTTTATTGTTCCTGTGATTGGCATTAAAAGCCTTATTTCACAGCTTGCAATGAGGGACTATTGGGTAAAATGTGGCTGTGTTCCACAAACTAAATTCAAAAAGTGTCAATCAAGGTCTCACATAGGTTACTTAGAGAATGAGTTTTCTTACTGATTTCACCAAATGTCGCCTCATGCTGTCTTTGATTGGCACAGCCTGGCAGGGAGGATGGATGAATCTGTCACCGGCTGGTTAATTGTGTTGCTGGTCTCAGTCTGACATCAGGTCTTTGACTCTTAAGTGGCTCAATACAAAACAAATTAGCAGATTGTAGTCATATTTCTCATTCTATATGCTTTGACTTTGTTGAATGCGGTCCATAAATCATATTGACTGACACACAAGTAAACGATGAAAGCTGCTTTTGAGACATGGGTCTCGAAAGCAGCGCTGTGAAGGTGCCATGGAAGGATGCATATGGTTGACCCTTTGGGAATTTCCTAGGAGCCAAATGTCTCTTTACCACAATTGTTCTGAAAAGAAAAGCTTTTCGGTAATGCAGAAAGGATCTAATATGTCAGCAGATTCTCTTTTACAAGTTCCTTTGAAATATAAGAAGTTTGTCTAAGGGTTTTTTCTCTTTGCAAGTTGTTTTTCAGTAAAATGTTAGAGCTCAGTAAAAAAGTAGTTACCTTTAAAACTTTGGCAGGTGTTTTTACTTATTTAGTGAACTTTGTGTTGTTAAAAAGAAAGAAAATGTTTATAATAGTTGCAATTTTTCAGATGAGAGCAGCAGAAATTTCTAGGTGCTTAAAATTTATAAAATGTGCTAGGATTTCTCGCAACCACTTAATTGTCTTGGCTCTGTTTGTTATGTTAAAAACAAGAGCGTCTCTAATAAAAATGGCTTTAAAAAAAGATAATTATAAAAGGTTACTTTGTTCTAAGAAATGATATATTATTAAGAGCATCAAAAGTAATAGAATAGTAGTTTTTAAAAGATGTGTACTAAAGACTAAGGACATCAGAAATGAACTGCCAAAAATGTTTTTGGGGTATGCAAATTTGGGGAACGTAACAAATTTTCCATCTAAAAATAAATAGTTGATGAAATTTAAGAATATGCATATTTTGTAGTTAAGTAGACTTTAAAAAAAATGTACAACCTTACAGCGCTGAATCTTTAAAAATGTGAAGAATCTGAATCTTTGATACTTTAATTTTGAGCTGAAAAAAGGGGAGGATTTACTTCATTTGAAGATTTATAAATTACCTTACAAATATTTTAAACTTCTTTGAGAACAATAAGCCTGTATCTAATGTGCATCATCAAAAGACATTTAATGTTAGGATTTTTAATTACATGCTATTTAAACAGAAGACTAAACCTGTGTATGTTTTATGTTTTTGTTATCCATCTTCACCAGATTTGTAGTAAACTGTATTTCTATAATCTTACATCCTTTGGCTTCACTTTTGCTTGTGGAAGGAATGTAATAGCAATTTGGGGGCAATTTATTAATCTACTTTTGTAGTGGCAACATAAGTAAGACATGGAACTGATTTGATGGAGAAGTACATTAAACTAAAATGCACTAGCTTTTTGAAATGTCAAAATGACAGTTCCATTAAGTAGTCTCAAGCCTGTTACATTGTAATTAAATTTCATGCCATTGATTTCTCCTTTTTCTGCTTCCTCCTCATCCCCCATTCATATTGATATTATTCTGCTAAGGGACTGGAGCTGCATGTCTCCCAGACTAATTCCTCCTGGGTTTGGGAGATTTTGAAGCATGCTGGGTTTTTCATTGTTTGTTACATTCCTTTTTGGCACTTCATCAGTATCTGTCAAATATATTGTTTGCATTGGCTTTTATCTCTAAAGTTTTTGATTGAGAAATTGACATTCCACTTCAGATACAGTTTTTCACTGTGCAAACTCTATTCATGAAATCTACTTATTTCTAGTCATACTTTAAAGGTGTGATTTAATGAACAAATGTTGTAGACGACATCTTGAAAATATGTTTATGCTCTTCTGGCACCTCAGCTATGTAAACATTTTTGTGCTAATATATTGTGGCGTTTACTTTTGGGAAATTATTTTCATGATTTTGTACTTTATTTGCCTTTGTGATAAGTAGGAAAGACATAATTAAATATTATTGGGTAAATTCTGTTAATGCAAATGAGGCAAAACATGGTACATCTTGCAGAAGCCAGTATTTCTAACCATATTCATTGGTCTTTAAGTTCTGTCAGGTGAGTCAACCCATCACCAAATCATATAATTGGTATTACACTGGAAAACTGTACTTCAAGATTTTTATGGTATTTTAGACTAGACATTAAATCTCAAAAAGTATAAAACCTTAAATTTCAAAAATTTATAGAAACAATTTTTACTAAAAATAATATTGTATTATGATTCAGCCTAGAGGTAAAGCATTTAAAATTATCCTTTTTGTCATAGTTACAAAAATATATTCTTAATTAAGTCTCATGTAATGTGAGTTTTTATAGTAAAAAATATTTGAAAATTTTATATATATATGTGGGAAACGCCACAGGTATTTGTAGTTTAGTTAACTACATATTTCTAAATTATTAAATGATTTTAAAATCTCTAAAACTAAATGTAGATGTATAGATTTATTATCATTATTATTATTTAGTTAGTTGTTGAGAGTAGGTCTCGCTATTTTTGCCCATGGAACCACAGGTTCACGTTGGCCAGGTTACCACGGACTCAAGCAATTCCCAGCCTCAGCTTCCCAGGTAGCTGAGATTACAGGCGCGCACAACCATGCCCAGCTATTTTTTTTTTTTTTTTGAAACTAGGTCTCACTTCGTTACTATAAGCCGGACTTGAACCGTGATCCTTGGTCCCAACCGCAGTTTCCTAGGCTGCCACTTACAGGCATGCGCCACCAGGCTCGACTGTAGATGTTTTTAAAACATACTGAAGGGGACCGGGCACGGTGGCTTGTGCTTCTAAGCTTCAGCCTATGAAGCGGCCGGGGCTAGGGATCGCTGTTCGAGTCCCCCCTGGGGCCCGTAGCGAGACCTAGTTCCAAAAAAAATAGCTGGGTGTGGTGGCGCACGCCTATAATCCCAGCTACCTGGGAAGCTGAGGCTGGGGATGGCTTGAGTCTGTGGTACCCTGGGCAACGAGAGCCTGTGGTTCCACAGGCAAAAATAGCCAGACCTAGTCTCAAAAAAAACAAAAAAAAAAATATTGAAGGGTAGTCCTTTTGTCCTTCACTAGTTGAAGTTGTGCAACAAAAAAATGCTCTGATTAACAATAGGAACATGTTATTCAAAGTTTACTTTGAATTTAGGTACATTTTAATAATAAATTACATTATTAATTTCCTTTTTTCTGATTTAGCTAATATAAAGTTGTATTTAAGGAGCATTATATGAATAACAATCTTCTGTTTATATCACAGTTTATGTCATAAGTTTTAGTGGGTATTTTAAAATACTTGAAATTTCTAGAGTTCTAAAATAATAATAACAGGTTTTCTTAGTTGAATTTAAATTACCCTTTGTGTCCTTAGTCCTTTAATGGTTCTTACATACTAAGAAGGATGTAAATAAAAATATTAATTTTAATTCTGTGCTGGAAGATGTAACTACTCAAAATTTAGAAACAAATACTAAATGTTGCTATTTATCAAAAAACAGCAATAAAAAGGCAGCTAAAAGAATTCTAAGATACTATAATTTTTCTGATACTTTATGATGCATTTCAGTGTTTATTTGTTTGTTTATTATTTGGTTTGGTGTTTGTTTTAAACAGGGGAAAGTTGCCCAGACTGCTTGCATGTCAGCCTGCCAGCATCTGTCAACATCCTTAATGCAGATGCTACTGGACAGTGAGTTAAAGCAGATAAGCATGGGAGCCGTCCAGCAGTTTAATTTAGATGTCATACAGTGTGAATGTAAGTACCATATTGGTTAAATGTCATGCGCTCTTAGGAATCTGTATTTCAATTACCTGGAAAAATGGCTTTTGTTAGGATAGTTAAGAAAGGAGGGAAGAAATCTGATGTAACTAAACTTTCAGCAGCTTAGAAGCAACTTCCTTTCAGGAAGAGAAAAATATCCCAGCTTCACTTTTTAAGGCCCCTACAGAGAGGGACTAGAAGAGGGACTGTCCAAACTAGGGTAATTGAAAGTATGGTAATCTCTCGATTTTGTCCTTCAGATCATTTTTGACTTCTTTTTAGAATGGATGAAATTATTTTGTTTGTTGTTCTTACTTTCCTTCTAGGTCATTTTTTAGATACTTGTTAGGAAGCATAATCTTAAACTCTTGCAATCCAGTTTCATTTTGGATTCTAAATTCTGTATTTTCAGTTTTCTTCCAGAAAGAGTTTTTCCTTTCCTTCCATCCTTCAAAGAGCTTATGAAGCCTTTCCTTTATCATTGTTTTTTGCTTAATTTTTTTAGGTAACTAGGTTAGCACATTTGATAATTTAATGTTGACAATGGCCAGTCATTTTTAAAACTGGGTGTGCTATATTGGTTATTAACTTTGTTACATGTGTACTTCTGGATGTGAGTTTTATCACTTTAAATTATGACTCTTTAAATATAGGAGATCAGTATACAGAGAAGTTTTCAAGTACTATTTCCAAATGAATGGTACACTGATTAACGATGAAAATTCCTGGTTGACAATTAAGTCAGGCATCACTTTTGATAATTTGAAAACCCCTGGGGCACAAGAAGGATTATAAAATATTTGCCTGAGGCAGATTTTGCAATAATATATTTTTTTGTGAGAGACATTAAAAAACTAAGTGTCAGCAACTTGAAACTGAAGTAGGAGTAACAGGTTTTATTTTCAAAAATACCAAATATTTATCTGACCACTGTGTGTGCATAAGGCATTTTGCTAGGGAAAAGAGAAGTGTTTATTTACAAAGCCAAAGAAAGAGGGTTTTCCCTAGGGAAGAGAAGATTTCAGTTCCTTTTCCTAGAAAGTATTTCTGATTTTATCTAATTAGATTCCTTTTTCTTTATTAAAATTAGACTTACAGAAAACTTTTTAAAACAAATTTCTAAGCTCAAAGTAAAACTGATTTCTTAAAGTTTTTGTAAATGTCTTGTAAGATCATTTCTCTATGACCTTGTTTTTATAAAGAACATATACCTAAGTATTACTTGATTTATTTTGTATTATTAGACCTTTACTATAAATTCAAAATAATTAGAAGGTGAAAGCCTTTATTGGCATTTCGTTATGTCTTTTCAATTAGACTTTTTAAATTTGAGATATAATTGGCAATTAGGTTTTTTTGTCCAATAGGGAAATTACTCTTTGGCAACTTCAGGTATCTGTATCTCTTATCTCCTTACCTCTCCATGCAGAGCTAACCTAACTATACTTAGACACGTATCACCAAAATCTTTTGCCTATTTGTCCTTCCATTGGACAGTTCCTACCTTTAGTTACTTTCTTTGGGTGAGTTACGAAAAGCTCCTTATAAAATGTTGATGTTTTCATAAGGCAAAAAATTCTTAAGTATGAAAGGAAGTCAGGGGTCAAGTGTAAAATGGTTAAATCCCATCCTTCTAGTGTCCAGTCTGACACTGTATGTGTGCAAAGGGAGTCCAGGATCAAAGATAAAACATAGAAGATAATGTCTTTTAAAATTATGCCTGTGGTTGCTTCTGCTTCTTAACACTTACTAGGTGTACTTAATCACTACTTATTTAGTAGTTTCATGCATTCAGCACTCACAGAAATAGAAATCAGCATCACATTTTTCATGTTTATTCTATCCTCTTTTTGGTGCAAAAAAATTACCCCTCAACTTATGACTTTAATGATTTTGATAATGATTGATAACAGATTTCTTAAGAATGAAATTTGGCTTCTTTTTTTTTTTTTTTTGAGACTAGGTCTTGCTGTTTTTGCCTATGAAACCACAGGCTCACGTTGCCCGAAGTACCACAGTCTCAAGCGATCCCCAGCCTCAGCTTCCCAGGTAGCTGGGATTATAGGCACGTGCCACCATGCCCACCTATATATTTTTGGTACCAGCACTCACTATGTGCCCCTGGTGGGACTCGAACCATGATCCCTGGCCCCGGCGGCAGCTTTCTAGGCTGCTGCTTATAGGCATGCACCACCATGCCAGGCTAGGCTTCTTCTAATGAATAAGAGCATTTCAATTTTTCACATTAAATGCTGCTTTTATGGTGTTAAATCTGGAAGAAAGCATTTTTTTAAAATGCAAAGTTTATTTTCAGTATTAATGCTGAAATACTTTCAGCATTTTGGAGTATGTAATGAAGATAGGAAGAGGAATTCATCTAGCTAGAAAGAAGACTAGAAGAAGGCATGATAAATTTATGAAGAAACGGGTTCTGGAAACCTTGAGAATTAACTGAAATATGGAGAAGATAGATAACTCAGATGTAGAGTCCTAGAATTCGAAAAATCTTTGTGTTTCACTGCCAATCTGGGAATACATATAGACACACAGATACAGTATTTTGCTTGAAATCTAAGCATATGACTGAGAGGCTTATGATGTGTTAAAAAAAAAAAAGTAGATGGCAGGGGAAAATAAATATCTGGTGTAAAGAAATATGAATTCTTGTGTCCTGCCCCCTAAATTGGGAATTCTAGCTATGGAACCCAGCAATTTCTTTCTGAATATGCCCTCTAGGTGACTCTGATGCCCTATAAAATTTGAGAACCACAGTGTTACATGGATCTTACCTTTATATTGATTTCAATCCATTTTTCAGAATCCCATGGGTATCTTAAGATTTTTTTTAGCTAGTTAATGAATCCCTAATTGAACATAACACATAATTTTTGCTCAAAGTTATGAGCAACTTTGCCAAATGCCTTGCTGGAATAATAATGACTATTGAATTTTCCTCATTGACCAGTCTACTCTTTCAAAAAAGGAAATGAAAGGAAATGATACAACTCTGATTCTTCTTAAACTCATATCAACTCATAATTACTTTCTCTTCAAGAGTATCAGAAATCATTATTTAAGAGTTTGTGACTGGTTCTTAGCATTAATATAAAATCCTGCTAGTCTGTTTCATGCTAGCAAGAAATAGAACCTAAGAAAGTTAGGTAACAGGAATTGATAAGTGGAGATCGTGAACTACCAAAGATTCTGTACAACTCAAGAAAAGCCTATATCAAAAAATGTAAGCAATAAGGGGTACCTGCTTTGAATGTATGTAGAGATAAAGAATGGACTTAATTCTAAGTTAATTTTCCCTTTTATTTGGTTTGGTCAGAAAGCAGATGTTTATTTTTCCTTTCTCTTTACTTTGTAAAAATACTATACATGTATTTTCTAGATCCCAGAATGTATTCTAGAGATAGAAACAAATTACATATCTAGTGGAAATATGGGAGATGGGAAGTCTGAAACCTTCAGTTTCTTTTGTCATCCAACCATGTGCTTTTAATATTTGAATATTCTTGGTGGAATAAGAACTCACATCAGTCTCTCTGCCCTTAACACCACCAAACACTGTGTACCAGCCTTTTCCTTGGACTCTATGTGACACACATAGTTATGACTTAAACTGGTTTGAGCTAAAACTTCAATGTGTAACTGAATTTTTTCCATCTAAAGTCAACTAATTTATAGAAAGATTTATTTATTCAGATGTATAATGAAAACATATTACATACACTCAGGGAAATTAAAATGAACCAGGCTTCAAAAGATCTCACAGTCTGGATAGGAGAAGACAGACTTACAAATAACAATAACAGAGTATAGCACTCTTTATGGAAGCATCTATTACTTGCATAGAGGAAGCCATTAATTCTGCATAACATGGTGTTGAGAAGGATTGATTGTAATGGAAGTAAAATTTAAACAGGATCCTAAAGGATGAGTAAGATTTCACTAAAAGGAAGGACATTCCAAGTAAAGGGAATGGCATAGACAAAAGCACTATATTAAGAGAATACTCAGGGAATCCTCAGTCTTGTGTGGCTATAGTACAAGATACATAATGAGAGTATTGAAAGATACAAATGAAAACATTGTATATAATGTGTATAAATGTACATATATAACTACTATATAAATATAACATAACTATAATATATATTGTATATAGTGGACTTTATTTACAAGCAATAGAGATCCATTGAAGCTTTTTAATCAGGACTATGACGATAAATTTTGTCACAGAAATTTAACTCTGTGGCATATGAAAATTGAATTAAAGTGAGGGAGCTATTACAAGTAGGAAGACCTTTTACAGACTATTGAACTTTTTAATTTGGAAGATAAAAAGAGCTTGAGGTTGATTTTGGGCCATGGAAATGAAAAAGGTGAATTCTGGACATACTGGAAGAGAGAATACATAAAATTAGTGAATAAGTAATGTACCATTTGATATGGTTAAGATCTTTAAAATCAGAGGCTCATACAGTGGAAAAGACCTTGTGGTTGAAGTAGGAGGGCAGGGTCAGTATAAAGAGGGAGAAAAGGGGAAAGAGAGATTTAACCATCAAGGAGAGATAGTTAAATTAAAGCCAACATAGATTTTATAGTTGTGGGAACTCTGCAGAATGCTATGCTTATAGCATATTTGTTGCATAACTCAGTAAATTAACAAATCAGCAAAACTATAGCCTACATTTGTTTCTCCTAGAGTTCTCCCACTTTCACAGTCAAAGAGTTTCTGGCCAAGTTGGGTGCGGTGGTATGCGCCTTTAACCCCAGCCTTGGGAGTCTGAGGCTAGGGATCACTTGGGTCCACGGGTTCAGGACTACCCTGAGCAACATAGTGAGACCTAGTCTCCAAAAAACAAAAAGAGTTTCAGACCAGCTGATACTGTTGTATTTTAACTCTACTATGTTCTTGGTGTCTAGGGAGCACAGTGGTAAACAAAACAGAAAAGGTACTGTCTTGGAGCGTAAGCCCAGTGGGTGGTGATCATTGACTATGTTAGTAAACAAGATTGTAATTCTATTTAATTCTATAAAAGGAGATTATATGTTGCTGTGAAAAGTATAGGAAGCAGACCTATTTTAGAAATAAATTTGTATGGATTGAAAATATTGGCTAGGGCATATGTATACGTGAAATGGATGCTTCTGGTTGACTTGACTATAATTATAATGCTGCTGTAACTGTGTAGTTGAAGAAATCAGGAAGGCATCCATGTAGAATTGCAAGTGTCACCATCTCTAAGCACTGCCTAAATCTTTGATCCTATTATATTTTATACAAGTCAAGGAGAAATCACTTTGTACTCAAAGGAGCCTTTGCCAAGCCTGTTGTAAAGCTGATTTTCTAAGTCTGTGTATGTTATTGTTGTTTTTTACTTACGAATCACAGGTTATAAATTGAAATGTAGTATATGAACCTTACAAATTCAGTTGTATAGAGGACGAGATCAAAATGTCCTCTTCAGTTCCTGTGAAGTTATCTCAGAAATCTCTCACATCACTAACAAAATATAACATTGCCCAAACAGCAGGCAATCAGAAAAATTTTAAGTACTCAGAATAAGTCTAGAATGTATTCTCCATTCACTCAGATAAACCAGTGAAGTTAGCATTTTTTAAGAGTTTAATATCTTAAACGCAAAGGCATTTGAAGAGGTATTAGAATTCAGATTGTGGAGTACTGGCTACTGGCATCTGAATGGTGAGTTACTGAGGAATAATTGACTCTCTAGGTGTGAAGGCCTTGGTCTTTTTGTATAAAGGGTTAAGTTGCCTCAAAAAAGAGATGAAACGCTTTTACTTCATGTGTGTGTGTAAGAGAGAGAGAGAGAGAGAGAGAGAGAGACCTCAGGCCTTCTAATTCTAGCCTTTTAAAATACAGTATCTCAAAATTAAAGGACTCAATGTAAAACCATGCAGATAATATGAAAAGAATGCTCTAGTGTCTTTTTAAAAGGTGGGTGTTAGTATGCTATGCATACCTGAATCTGTTTCTAGTTTTAATATTTATTAATATTTAAGGCGTCAGACTGAGGCTACTTTGATTCCAAGGAAGAGAGAGAACAGGATACTACCTTATGTAAAAGTGGGTTAATGGATATTGTAGAGGACCTGTTGGCCCTAGAGATTTACACGCTAAGGCTGCCAACCACATATAACAATATATGTTAAGTCTAAACCAAGAATCTTTACTTACCTGACTTCCGAGCACGAGTCCTTTATCACCACCAGAAAGACCACTAGATGGTGCTCTCTGTTATCCTTTCTCAAGACAGCTGGGCTACAGGACAGAGTAAATATGAATTCTCCTCAGTTACTTTGCATCTTCCTATCTAGCAAGAGTGGAATTATAAGAAATCATCTCTGCAGATAATTGATATCCTTGTTCAGTGATTTATTAAGTTGCAAAATCATTCTATCTTTATATGAAATGGTCTCTGCCTTGTCATCCACAAGCAAAGTATTGAGACTTCCTCACCTTCCTTTTCTATCTTTTTAAATCTTTTGTTGTATTTGCCTTTGTCCGCTGCACTTTCTTTTCCTTCTGCCCACCCCCTGAAAATTCTACCTACCTATTAAATATTTTCCAAACGAGTCACATTTCCACCTTGTAGTAAAAGATAACTCTGCCTTGTACAAAGTTGCTCAAATTTTTATTCCCATTGCATTTAATTTCAGGGAAGGTTTTGTATTTTCATGCCAGGATAAATACTTACAGCCTGACTTCTTAGCAATCTTTGTTCCCTTTTACCAAACCTCTAAGGACAGGTCAGACCTATTTTTTTATTTAAAAAACTTTCTTTTTGGGGGGCAGGGGTTCTGTATAAAATAACTTAAGATTTCTTTACAGATGTACTCTGTCTTCTTAAAACTATAGATTTTCAACTTGGAAGACATTTTTTTGGTTACAGTAATCATAGCTTACACAGATGTATTACTTTTTGATTTCTGTTTCATTTAAATTAATTCAGACTCTCTTCCCTGTTCAACCAATATAGTGGAGTTATGGTTCATTGTTATAAAAGACCTTCCCAGCAAGATCGGACACCTCCCTTTCTAATCTATCTTCTAGCATATTTTAAAACTTGAAATCACTTATTATTATATTATGTTCTATATTGTAGTAGAAAATAAGAGGAATTGACTATATTATAAAATTTCTTCTTTGAAAAGAACTGTTCAAATTGGATACAAGAGAAAAGAATAACAAAAATTTGAATTGAGTTTTCTTACTTGTTTGGAAACTATGTTTAGATATTTATTGGAAGACCAGATAATGTGTATCTCTAAAAAATGTTTAATGGTGTTGCTAAATGACAAAGACAAAGGTACAATAGGGAAATAAGCATTATTAAATTAAGAAAATAAAAAGGTGAACCAAGGGAGAAAAAAGAAATCCCAAAGCATTACAGGTCATATACAGAATGAGAATCTGAAAGAACCAAGAAGTAATTAGCAGACAATGCTTAAAGTAATTCAAAACTTAATATTCACTTCTTCTAAACTTCAATGGTTAAAGTATATTTCCAAAAATTTTGGGACCAATAGACAATATTAGTAGAAATGAATTATTTGTGGTATTGTTTGTTCATTCAGTCAGCACATTTATTGAATAGTTCCTGTGTATTAGGCATGGGGTTTATATAGAAAAATGACATTTTTTTTCAGTTTCCATTAAGCTTAGTAGAAGAACTTACAACTTAGACTTAGTTGAAGAAAAAGCATTAGAAATACTCGCACCCACCAGCTGTGGTGGCACGTACCTTTAATTCCAGCCTAGGAGGGAGACAGAGGCTAGGAATCACTTGAGTCCATGGGTTTGAGACCCCCCCAGGGCAACATAGCAAGACCTACTCTCAAAAAATAGCTGGGTGTGGTGGCGCGTGCCTGGAATCCCAGCTACCTGGGAGGCTGAGGCTGGGGATCACTTGAGTCTGTGGTACTCCAGGCACCATGAGCCTGCAGTTCCCTGGGCAGCATAGGGAGACCTAGTCTCAAAAAAAATAATAAGTAAAGAAAAGAAATATTCTCATCCATGCTCAGTTATTTTGAAATAAACACACTAAATAGGTACAGAATATTCTCAATTAATACTGAGGTATATGGCTATTAAATGTAAATTATTTAAAATAAAACCAAAAGTTCAGTTTAGTGTAGAGAATAGTTCCATTATATATTGCTTAAAGTTTTATTGAACATTCTAGATGTAATCAACAAGCTAGATAATGCATCAATTGCTGAAGTGGGTCACATTCCCTTAGAATTTATTTGTGCATTTGTTCAGTTTTCCTTTGTTCACTTAAGGAGTTTTCATTACTTATTAAATGTCAAGTATTTTGCTAGATGATAATGATATAGAAGTGAAAGTGCATTTTCTACCATCAGGGAGTTCATGACCAAGAGGGAAGACTCAAACAAATAATTATAAGATAGCAGAATAGATGGACTAGACAGAGTGACTTTGCATAGGAACCTGCAGTGAGAGCACAGAGAATATACCTAATGCAGCCTGTAGGATAATAGAAATCTTCTTACAGAAGATGACATTTGAATGAAAGGATGAGTTGCCCCATGGAAAAGGTAAGGAAGGATGCTCTAGGCAGAAGGATCAAAGAGACTGTGGCATATGTAAGGAAATGCAGGTAGTTTGGTATGGAAAGATTTTAAAGTGCCAGAGATGTGGTAAGAGATGATGTTGAGACCATCATTGATCATAATATAAAGGATCTTACTTATCTTTGTTGTAAAGGTGATCTGATCATGAACTCTTGGAAGATGTTAAGCTGTGATGTGGCACAAATCTCTGTTCTATCAATCATATGAAAGGAGTGAATGGAGAGGTAGCACTTAAGAAGCAAAGATCAGGTGGGAGTGTGTTTCAGTATGCAAGCAAGAAATGATAACTTGAAATAAAGACATAGTTTAGAAGGTAGAAACAACAGGATTGACTGTATTCAGTTTTAAAGAAGTAAAGGGAAAAATGTGAAGTTATTGACAAAATTGAATAATGTATAATTATAAATATTCTCTACACAAGGTGATTGCCAGATTGGTAAATTGCCTCCAATTCCAAGAAAAATTTAAGAATCCTGGAGAGTTATATACTAGTGAGTTTCACTTCCATGTTGGCCAACTTCTTGGGAGAGATCAAAGGAAAGATGAGAGTCTAAATACTTAATCAGCTCCAGATCAATGAATTGAACGCCAGGATATCTGATTTAGTTACATAGTCAATCCTGGGCAAGTCACTTCACTTTAAATTTTCCTAGCCTATAGTGAAAGACTAGGTGACTTAAACTGAGCCTATTGGAAATGTTTCAAAGGGAGTATTTCTTCTAGCTGTAAGATTTCATGATCCATCACCTACATGGCCTGTTTACTAAAAAAAAAGGCTATTGTAATCATTAAAGCCAGTTGTGCATTCGGAGTGCTTTATAAACTGTGAGGTTTATAAATATAATTTTATTCTATTATAGTTTGACACTAAACTCTGGTATGGTGTCACACAGTGGGTTTTAAATTACAGAATTTTAAACAAGAATTGGGGGAATAATTCTGGGAGTTAAAGTAAATAATAACTGTAAACATGATAGAAGTTGAGCTGATTTTTATGCCTGATAGTCTCCCGATGTTATAGGAAATCTTTATTTTGTGTTTGTGTGTGTGCGTGTGTGTGCGTGTGTGTGTATGTGAGTGGTGACAACAGAAACAGAACCCATTGGTAAGCACTAGGGATTTATAGATGACTGTTATTTAGAAAGAAACAAGAGCCTGAGACTGGCCAGAAAAGCCAACGGTATGCTGGATAGTATTGAATATCTTTACAATTTAGGAAGAAAAAAGAAAACCTTTATTTTAAATAGACTATTATACTTTTACAAATTTTTCAATTAAAATGGTATAGTACTAGAGAAAGACAACTCTATTATCTGGGACATGATAGAGGGTGATGGTTTTATGAAAGTATTCCACTTTTCATTGTATGATGAATCATAGGATGTGAGTAAATTACAGTAAGTAATGAAAGGTGTGCCCAGGTTTGCTCAATAACTCTTAGTTTTCTGGAAATAGGGGGCCTGAGAAAAGTGAGTGTAAGCATTTAGCTATTGGTTATACCTACTTATTATACCTAGCAGAGAATTAAGTGAGAGAAAAAGTGGTATGCCTCTAAGTAACCCTAAAGGTTGCCCATTCTCAAAACAGATACATGTGTATGTATTCAAAAGCATGTATAAAGCCCATTTACCTTATGTGGTAGGGATCCTTACTCAAAGTTCATTTGTATTTATTTTAAAAACAGTTCTAGTGATCATCTAGCTGTTTTACCAGCATAAGAAGATTAAAGATAGCATATTAATATGAGAGTGAAAGAGTAGGAAATGAAAGTTTGTGTTGAAGGAGGAGGCATAGAACTAATAAAACCTAGGCACAGGCTGGGCACGGTGGCGCATGCCTGTAAGCAGCAGCCTAGGAAGTCGCAGCAGGGGTCAGGGATCGCTCAGGGCAACGTAGTGAGACCTAGTTCCAAAAAATTAGCTGGACTTGATGGCGCGCGCCTATAATCTCAACTACCTAGGAAACTGAGGGTGGGGATTGCTTGAGTCCGTGGTAACCCGGGCAACATGAGCCTGCAGTTTCATGGGCAAAAATAGCGAGACCTAGTCTCAAAAAAAAAAAAAAAAAAAAAAAAAAAAAAAAAAAAAAAAAAAAAAAAAAAAAAAAAAAAATCTAGGCACAGTAGCACAGCACAATATTTGGAGCTATTTTGTAACAGAAAATGACTCTTAATACCGTAGCATCCCTCAGATTTTATTGTATTGTATAGATTAAAAGTATTCTTGATGATCTAGGGAATTACACAAGTTTAAATGATATTTGGTATACTCAGAGAGACAAAAAATAGGGAAAATAATATAAAACAGTTTAAAATTCCATCGAAGATGCTTAGGAAAACAAAAAAAATAATTTGATGTGTAAAACAATATTTTTATCATTGTCTTAAAAAATAACAGCAGTAGCCAGGCATGGTGGCATGCACCTTTAATTCTAGCCTTGGGAGGCTGAAGCTAGGAATTGCTTGAGTCCCCGGATTTGAGACTACCCCAGCCAACATAGGGAGACCTAGTCTCAAAAAAAAGTAACTGGGCATGGTGGTGCATGCCTGTAATCCCAGCCTTGAGAGTCTGAGGCTAGGAATCACTTGAGTCCACGGGTTCGGTACTATCCCGGCAAAATAGTGAGACCTAGTCTCTAACAAAACAAAACAAAACAAAACAAAACAAAATGAAACAGCAGTTAACAAAGACTTACCTTTGAATTTTTCAATCCCCAAAATGCCAGGTAAGTTAAACTCTGATAGTAGTTTATATTGGCTACACTAAACTAAATTATTTTTTTCCCCAAAAAACTATATAGACCAAAATTTTAGATGACTCTAAAGTACTGGCCCAGGTAAATTCTATAATATTCTCTGAGAGAATGCAGATATTAATGAAAAAGGAAACAATTACAGTCATTTTTATTCTTATTAGAGAAATTTGTGTTTAAAATGATGGTATCATGAAGTGGCTGGGCTAGGGATCGCAGTTGGAGTCCCGCCTGGGGCCCATAGCGAGAGACCTTGTTCCTAAAGAATAGCTGGGTATGGTGGCACGCACCTATCTTCCCAGCTACCTGGGAAGCTGAGGCTGGGGATTGCTTGAGTCTGTGGTATCCCAGGCAACGAGAGCCTGTGGTTCCTCAGGCAAAAATACCGAGACCTAGTCATAAAAAAAAAAAAATAAAATAAATAAAATAAAATGATGGTATCATTTTTATGAGCCACAAGTCTTTTGTTGTCAAAGCAACTAGTACTGTACTTGTCTTCAGCTTAGTTATGTTACCAGTATTGAAAATTTTAAGAACAAAATATTGTTGAAAAGAATTTGGAATTTGTTTTTCAATCTTAAGAAATCTTTTAATTTTTAAAGGAAGTGGATTCCTTTATGAAAAATATTTTTTTGAAAGGCATGAACAGGTATTCCTCATTTTGTAACTTAGAACATTTTCTCTGTTGTCTACATATAAAACTATGTGTCTATTATTGCTGTTAACTCTAGGTAGAATTTTTATAGAGCATATTCTATAGCAAAACAAATGTTTTGAAATATGTTAGCAGTTTTGGAAATGGTATCATTTTAAAATCCTTCTAAATTAATTCACCTACAGCTAAAAAGAGAGAAAACGTTCCTTGATTGAAGTATATGACTACACTGCTGAACTCTGTGTAGGACAACCATTCTAAATTTATTGTAATTAAGGATTATGGTGATTAAATGGCAGATTAGATGTTTGAAATTATTAAAATATTTGTGGTAATGGTTGTGGAGAACATTTTCAATGGTGGAAATTAAAGGTTGTAAAATAGTCTATTTGAAATGGTTATGTATAAATATTAGAGTACATTTATAATGAGTAGAAATTTATTTAGCAGTTAAACCATTGTATATTTTTGCAATCTTGTTTTTTTCCTTCCTGTTTTTTTTTTTTTTAATAGTGTTTGCCAGCTCAGAGCCAGTGCCAGGATTCCAGGGGGACACCCTGCAGCTGGCATTCATCGACCTCAGACAAGTAAGCTGTGATGATGTGTTCCTCATGTACTGCTTTCTACTTCTTGTTTTCTTTTTTTTTTTGATATTTCTAAAATGCTTGTTTGCCTTGATATAACTTTCTTCAGGAAAGTGCTTCTTTGATAACTGATTTGGCCCTCTCTCTGAACCTTACATCCAGAGTCTTAACTTCATGCTTATTAAGCATTCTCACCAGCAAATATTTAGTCATTGCCTGTTAAGCACATGGCTAAATAATAACTTTATACTTTGGTCTAATGGCACTTGAAATTTGTTTCTTAATGACACAGTGGTCATATATGATAACTGGTGGCATAATGGTAGTAGCAGGACCCAAGTAAAATGTAAATTATTAAAACCTAGAAAGGAACCCCTTGCTTAAAGTTTTTTCAGTGGTTGAAGAATGTTATTTTTATAAAATGTTTGTGTGCCTCTAGAAAGAAGGGTAAAGCTATTTTAAAGAAGCTTTTTCCTTAATTTTAAAGGTGATTATGCATTTTAATTAATGCATTTAATTAATTTTAGGAAGGTAGTTAGACATTTACATAATTCTTTTCTGGCCCCATAACTTTAGTGTAGGAACAGATACAACTTTTTAATCTTTTTTATTCATTTTACATCTTTTGTAATATGTCATTTTCCTCCAACTACCCCTTTTCCATCTCTTCCATATCTTTTCTTACTGTTGATTGTTCTTTCCCTCATCTCCTTTTTTCTGTTTTCTTTCTTAATCCTAAAGTGAAGACGCTTAATTGAGATGGGAGGGACAAGAGTGTGGAGAAGGTGTGTATCCAAGTTAGAGGATTCAGGAATACTAGAACTGACATTAAGGATTACTGCTATCCTTGTCAGGAGAACTAAATGGAGATTGAATTAAAACAGTGCTATCAGTGTGTTAATGGTCCTATCCCTTGTGCCCTTTGGAGGATGGAGGTGACTGGAGATGGACTCCACTATAAATAGACTTCACCATAGTGATGTTTGGAGCAGGACCAGTTTGTCAGCTCTGATTTCAGTAAATGTTTGAGAATAGAGAGTTCCTCCCTCCTCTAATTCCAAGCCAATATTTATGAACTATAGTGTAGTGATTGTTTTGGAGAAGGGGGATGCTGTTAAAGTGGACACAAAAATAACATAAGAGACAGATTCATCCTTCTGGAATTGAACAGTTTTTTAGAGAAGCAGAACATCCACAAACTGTTTAGGAACACTCATAAGACAATGAATCATTTGCATCTAAATGTTTTCAAGTCTTGTAGAAGAAAACTAAAAAGCAATTCCTGTCTTCCAATTATGTTAACAAAGCAATGAATATATAAAATGCAATCCTATTTATTTCTAATCAACATTCATTTATCATGCCAGAAAAGAAAGACTGTTATAGATAACCTAGAAATATAGACGATTATCCCTACTACATTAGGAAAGATAGAAGAAAATAAAAAGGTGGACTCTGAACTTCCCATTCCAGTTTATCACTGATATCCTTTCTATTGAAGATAGATTCATTTCTTTTAGCTCTGTTGTGGTCCTAGTGCCCTGACCAGCTGTCTAACAGAGAAAACTGAATGCTTTAGAAATTAAGAAAAAGTTTTGATTGTATGTTCATTTCTGGCTATGCCCTCTTCCTGGAGTAAACTTCTCTCTTGTAAGTGACGTGAATATGTTCTCCAAAACAAGGAGTGCATCATTGGAGGACAGTTACTATTATATATGAATACATATGGTCCCTGACTTACTTGATTTGACTTCTGATTTTTTGACTTCAAAATAATGCAATAGTGATATGCATTCAGTGGAAGCTGTGCTTTGATTTTTGGATTTTGATCTTTTTCAAAGTAGTGAGAGGCAGTATGAAACTACAGCTTTCAGGCAGCCATGCAGTTACCATAGTAGACAACTAAACCTTGACTACTTCCACTTTCTGTATTATATCTAGAAAATTATATGAGATATTAAAAGCATTATTATAAAATTGGTGTTAGATGGTTTTCCTCAACTGTAGGTTGTTGTAGATGTTCTCAGCATCTTTAAAAGACTAATTTATGATGTTGGGTAGGTAACTAAATGCATTTTTGACTGATATTTTCAACTTAGTGATAATTTTATTGGGGCATAAAGTAAGTTGAAGATCTGTAATCTAGTCACAGAAAATATAAAATTTACCATGTAATATTTCCTCAGTTTGTATGAATCTTTGTGGTGTTCATTAGTTTGTAACCTCATTGTAAGATTGTGACTGGGGCCACACAGTTTATAAAGTTGTTGGTAAAGATTCTATCTTTACTTAACCAGATCAGTGGTTGGTTCAATGCAGATAAAAACTCTGATGTCAGGTACTTTCTTTCTTCAAATACAGTCATCATTTGATGGCAAAGAAGCCCTCTTTATAAATTTATAGCTCACTAGGGAATTGTTACTAAAGCATACTTATAAATATTAATAAGCTTCTCACGTCTTTTTGGTTGAATCTTCTTTTTAAGTATGTGTACTTAGAGGCATTAAGTCTGGGTGACTTTTCCTCATTAATGTAATTTCTTTAAGAGACTTTCAAGTGAATAAAAAAATCTATTAGAAAACATTTAGAATTATGAAATCTATTAACATTATATAGATGTTAGTAATATAAAAGTTTTAAATTATGATTGTTAATGTGCAGGGTAGGTGACAAGTGAATAAAAAATGTGATGAGCTAATTTTTCTAGTTTAAAAGAGTTTTAAAATCATTCTCCCTAAGTATTCATGTTAAAGTTCAGTCATACTCTGTTCTTTGTCCTTTTGTATTCTAAAACAAGAATGGGCAACTGATTCTTTAACTGCTAGATGACTGAACTCAATGTGACTTGAATTTTATAATTTCAGAGGCCTAACTTGAATAATTTGTAAGGATATTTTTTCTTCTACATTTGTTTTTCAAACAAATTTGCAAGCAGTTCATTGATGAAATGTCAAGTATGGAACTTGTTCAAAAGTAAAACTAATCTTGAAAACTGGTGTCCCTTGAGGTGATAAAGATTTTTGCATCAGATAGTGATTATTTAAATAACAGTGTCTTATAGCTTTGACTGTGTTTTTATGTTCCTGACTTCATAAAGTTATTTTAAAACACATTATTTTAACACTTTTTATATGACATAGTGTATTACCAAACATAAAGAGAGCGTTAACACTTTTATTTGCATTTCACTTGGATTTCTGTACATTTTTTTTTCTAGTCTGTCATCCATTTCTGTCTTAATAGAGCAACTGACAGTTCTTTTCAAGTATACTTAGAAAGGCAAAAGAGCCCTTTTCATAGTACTTATATGGGGTCATGCTTCTGTTTTTTAGTTTGAATTTGATACTGCTTCATGAATTACTGGGTATGAAAGATTAGGAAGTAGGTCCAGTGGTCAATTTTACCTGCCCACCCGGATTTTGCCCTGAGGTCAAACTCCTGATATTTGCTGTTCTGAATCGAGAAGCTGATGACAAGTATGAGCTGATACAAGAGGAAAGTTACAGCCATATCAAAGCTGAAGGCAAGAGAATTGGGACCCAATGAGACTGTAGCTAAAAGATGGATCATCAGAATTGCCCTCTTCTTAAAAAAAAGGAAATAGTTGACCTGTGAGTGAAAGGACTTTATCATCCTGCCAATCACATGCTTGCTAATGGAAGCCAGTTATCTCAACAACATCTTAAGGCCTGCTGCCTCATAGACAGTGCAGAAGGCTAGCAGTATTAACACTGCATTATTTGAATTTTAAATGTGCTGTTTGAACATGATTTGTATGTTTCAACTTTTTTTTTTACAAGAAAAGTCTATATTCTTCCCCTCCAGTTCTGAAATTAAATCACTAAATAATGAAGGATTCTGATATTTATGTGTGTCTACTTTCTTTAAGAAGGACCATCTACTTTTGTTAAACATAACATTTCAAATGAATTTTAGATGAATATGTAAAATTACTTTGGAAGTGTAGGAGAAGCTTAAAACTTTGGACTATTTTTATTATACGACTCATATACAGTACTCAGGGATAATTGTTATAACTCATTCTTAGTACATAAAAATTTTCACTAAATATCACTAGAAAAGTGAAATGTCATTATAAAACTGAATTTTCCCAGATGAGTCATTTTAAATTGCCAAAGCTTTAAAATTGTAACCAATTGATTAAAAAACTTAAAAAGAATCTCTCGCTTTCATAGCTTCTTATTGGAGCATAACACTGTAGTTTGAGCCTCTGTGGTTCCCATGTCCTGATACTAAATACTTTCTAGCTGGTCCTGTTTTACTTTGTGCGACGTTAAACTGGTAAAATATCATTGCTGCGTTTAATATCTTGATAATCTTTTAGCCAATATGGGAAAGTTTATGTAGGTTGGATGGTAATGAAATTAAGTAGGTTTGAAGTTAATAAGACAATTGTTACATCTGTGCAAGTGTGCATTTAGCAAAGTGGAGTCTTGTGCATATGGAACCTGATAGAACCTACTAGGACTCAAAAAGAACTAGGAGTTAAAGCCCATCTCCTAATTTGATTTTGCTGAAGTCATCTTCCTGATCTAGATGTCAGTTACCTCATCTGTAAAATTCTTCATCTGTCTAAAGTGCCCACCCAACTCTTCCTACCAGAAATAGGCACTACTCCATGGTAGGGTAAGACCCTGGTATCTGGGCCCCTCCACCCAGTACCTTTCCATCCTTTCTGGGCACTGAAAACAGGCTCAGAAGTGCTCCAGGGGAAACTGAGTACCACTCCAGAAAAATTGATGAAAACAATAAACCAGTACAGCAAAGTGGCAGTATACAAAAATCAGTATGCAAAAAATCAGTTATATACACACACACACACAAATAATAAACTAGTAAAGAAGAAATTAAGAAAACTATTTAATTTACAATCACACACACACACACACACACACACACACACATATACACAAAATAAATACCTGGGAACAAACCAAGCAAAATTGCTGAAGGACCTATAAAAGGAAAACTATAAAACATTGTTAAAAGAAATAGAAGATACAAAGAAGTAGAAAGGAATTCCCTGCTCTTAGATAGGAAGAAATCATTATTGTAAAAATGACTATTTTTCTTAAAATAATGTATAGATTCAATGCAGTTCCAAAAAATAGTAATAGTAATAATGACAATGGAATTTTCAAAGTAGAAGAAATATTACTGAAGTTCATATGGAACAACAAAAAACCATGTATAACCCAAGCTCTTCTGACTGAAAAGGGGGGAAATGGAATTAACACATTTTGAGACTTAAAAATATACTGTAAATAAATCATCAAACCATAATAATTAAAACAGCATAGTGCTGGAACAAAAAAAAATACACAGACCAATGGAATAGAATTTTGAACCCACAAGTAAAACCACACGTTTATGAATAACTAATGTGTGACAAAGGAGGAAAGTATAAACACTCCCTGGAACAAAGAAAGCCTCTTCAATAAATGTTGTTGGGAAACCTGGATTGTCACATGCAAAAGAATGGAACTAGATACTGTCTCACAACATGCATGAAAAATAACTCAGAGTGAGTGAAAGACTTGGATCTAAGTCCTGAACCGCATAAAATACTTAGAAGAAAATATAAGCAAAACTCTCCATGACCTTCAGAAACATCTGTCTAGAGGTATCTCTAGCAGCATAGAAAACAAAGGAAAAAATAACAACTATGTCTACGTCTAAAAATCTTCTATACAGTGAATGAGACAGTAATCAAGACAAAGATATACCTTATTGAATGGGAGAAAATACTGGCATACCATCATCTGACAAGGGGCTGATACTAAAGATCTACAAAGAACCCATACAACTCAACAAAAAGAAAAACAACCCAACCAAAAAGTGGGCAGAAGAGCTGAAAAGACAACTCTTTAAAGAAGAAATATAAATGGCTAACAGGCATATGAAAACTTGTTCAACATCACTTATCAGAGATATACTAGTCAAAACCAAAATGAGATACCATCTCATACCAGTGAGAGAGTAAACCATATTAAAAAAGCTAAACAACAAATGCTGGCAAGGATGTGGAGAAAAAGGAACCTTCTTAGACTGCTCATGGGAATGCAAATTGGTCTAGTCACTATGAAAAACTGTGTAGGGGTTCTTCAAAACACTAAAAATGGATTTACCATGAGATCCAGTGATTCCACTAATAGGAATCTACCCAGAGGATACGAAAACCTGATCTCCTATCTTTATATCAGTGCTGTTTACAGTAGCTTATGGAAACAGTCTAATTGCCCCAGAACAAATGAGTGAATCAAGAAAATGTGATTTACTCATTCTCTATCTCTGTCTCTTTCTCTCTCTTGCTCTCTCTCACACTCAATGGAATACTATTTAGCAGTAAAAAAAGATTAACTTAATGCCATTTACAGCAACATGGATGGAACTGGAAGGGATTATACTAAGCAAAATAAGTCAAAAGTAAAAAATCTAAATATTGGATGATTTCACTTACATGTGGAATAAAGGGAAACCAAACAGAATCAGACAGAGACAAACTTTAAAATCCATTCTTGGAAAGCTGACCATAGATCTGAGGCATCTCAGAGGAGGGAAAGGGGGATGTAACACCCAGATGAAGAAAGAGAACTTGACTGGAAACTACCTCAAGAGAACCCCACACCTCAGCTCACTTCTTTTCAGTCATCACTTTCTCTCTCAAAGGATAACCACTTCATGATTTCTGCTATCACCAGATGAATGTAGCCTTATCTTAAGCTTTGTGTACATCAAATCATATACTTGTTATGCCTTCTGTTGCTCAGTATTACATTTGTGAAATTTATCCATGTTGTTACATGTATTCATTCATTTTCTTTGCTATGTAGTGTACCTGTACACAAATATACCATAATTTATACATATATGTATATATGTATGCATACATACATAATATATACATATATACTTATATTTGTGTATATACATAAATATATATATATGTACACACACACACATATATATATATATATATATAAAACCAGTTTTAATGGAAGTTCTGAGGTAGTTTTCCAAAACAAGAATGGCTAGCTTATACTTCAGCCAACAGTGTAGAATTGTGTTGCTCGGCATCCTTGTTATTACACAATATTACCTCTCTTTTTTTATCCGTTACGGTGGGCATATAATGATTTTGCATTACAGTATTTCCTTGGAGATTTATAAAATTGGACTCCTTTTCACATATTTATTGTCCATTTAAATATCCTCATTTCTGAATAACGTGTCAGGGTTTACTTTACCATTCTTTTTTTCTTTTGGATTATCTACTTATGTATCTCTATAAGTTCTTTGTGTATTTGACTGTAAATCCTTTGTCAGATATGTATGTTGCAAATGTTTTCTTCTCAAGACTCCTGATAGAATTTTTCTTTTTTTAATTTTTAATTTCCCCCTTTAGGTATGGTCACCACGTGCACCCACATCTGTCCCCATATTCCCTTGTGCCCTTTCTCTATCAAATACCTTTTCTTCACTCTTAGGTGGTATGTGTTTTTTGATGAGCAGAAGTTTATAATTTTAATGACATCCAATTTATCATTTTCCCCTTTTTGGTAAGTCATTTTAATGTCTTGTGTAAGATGTCTTTGCCGACCCCTAAAATTATAAAGATTTTTTTGGTTTATTTTCTAATCGTTTTATTGTTTTACCATTCACATTTAGGTTTAGATTACATCTGGGATTAATTACATTAGGGAGTGCCTGGTGTGGTGTATAAGGTTCAAGATTCATTCTCTTCCATCTTGTTACCCAGTTCACCTAGCACATTTATTGAGAAGAATTGGCTCTCATAGCACACCAATGTAAAACAAATATAAAACACAAGACTGAGGCATAAATGATATGTGTTTCTAATGTATGAGTAAAATGGTTTCTGTTGTCTTCCACATAACTGTTTTCATTTCATGGTTCATGCCATTCCTTATTAGCAAATTAGTTGATTATAAGTTTGAAGTTGTTTAATACCAGCCTATGTTCTTACCACATCAGCAGTACTTGAAAATGAAGCAGTTCTAGTGTGTTTATAACAATCAACATAGTCAATGTAAAAGAAAAAAACTAAGTTATCAGTCCATAAAGGTAAGAATCATGTCCTTTTTGGTTCAGTGTTGTACATCTGTTGCTGAGCGCTATTCCTGACCCATAGTAAACAATCAATAAATGTTAAATAAGCAAATGCCAATTTTTGAGCTATATGCAAAAGCATTTTTTTTTTTTTTTTGAGACTAGGTCTCGCTATTTTTGCCCATGGAACCACAGGCTCTCATTGCCTGGGGTACCACAGACTCAAGCAATCCCCAGCATCAGCTTCCCAGGCAGCTGGGATTACAGGTGCGCACCACGACGCCCAGCTATTTTGTTGGAATTAGGTCTCGCTACAGGCCCCAGCCGGTACTTGAACCGCGATCCCTAGCCCTGGCCGCTTTATAGGCTGAAGCTTACAGGCACGAGCCACCGTGCCCGGCTGCAAAAGCATTTTTTGGTTTATAGAAACACCTTACTAAACGTTAGATATTTCGTGTAAGTTAATGTTCTCTAGAAGCATTCTTTAAAAGTATTGTTTTTTTCTAGTTCTTCTTGATGAGAGTTTTAAAAATATATGTGATATGATTCTCAGCTTTCTGAAGTAAAAATAACAAATATAAATATTAGTTTTATCTTAGCTATCATTAAGGATAGTACAGTAATGTGTAATTTCTTTTTTTATATATTGATTACAATTGCTTCTTGGTCTTTTGGCTAAGATCACACGTATCTGTTCTTTTTATATTGATTGTATCTTGATTACATATATATATATTTACATCATTTTATGCCCTGCGGTAATGTGTAATTTCTAAAAAATGTTGTCGTCCCCAAACCAACTGCTTATTCTTTTGTGGAAAAAGAAATATTTTGAACAGGGAAATTATTGCAATTTAGACAAAAGCAATATGCACCTTAACTGAGTGATCAACAATAAAGTAGACCTTACAGCAGCATTTCCTTTTTTGAAACAGTGAGTCATAAAAAGAATAAATGATGGTCAAATAAGTTTAGAAAATTTTGCATTTTGTGTCCTTCTTTTGTAAATTCACAATTTCATAGATACAGTAAAGACTTTGAGAAGACCACCAAACCCCTTTGAGTACTGAACTCTTTTCACAAATAAAAATCATGTCCTGCAAAGCAATATTCTGTGGCACAGTGTTTTAAAACACAACTATCTGGGTCGTCATTGCATTACAACTATATGTATGTTCGTAGAATTGTCTGATTAAGGGGCCGGGCACAGTGGCTCGTGCTTGTAAGCTTCAGCCTATGAAGCGGCCGGGGCTAGGGATCATGGTTCGAGTCCCACCTGGGGCCTGTAGCGAGACCTAGTTCCAAAAAAAAAAAAAAAAATAGCTGGGCATGGTGGCGCACGCCTGTCATCCTAGCTACCTGGGAAGCTGTGGCTGGGGATTGCTTGAGTCTGTGGTACCCGGGCAACGAGAGCCTGCGGTTCCACAGGCAAAAATAGCAAGATCTAGTCTCAAAAAAAAAAAAAAAAGAATTGTCTAATTAAAACAGTTGTTCAGTAGATAGGTATAATTTTAATATTAAGTAAAAATCATACAAAAATGATGAAAATAGTACGTTTTAAAAAATAACTTGTAGAACTTTCTTTGAAACAACCCACTCAGGTGATTTTATGAAGGATGGTAATTACTAGAGGATTAATGTGGCTTAAATACAGTAAACCAGTCAGTCAGTCACAGAGAATAACTTGTTTTTAAGAAGCATGAAACGGTAACACAGGATTGCTTGTGAAGAATGAAAAGATTTAAGTGGGAAATTAAAATACCAGCTCATGTGGAGTTCAAATTCTAACATTTGTCAGATTCCTTAGTGAATCATCAAGTCTATTGTTATTGAGCCATAGTATGCATACTTGGAGATAATGAATATATTCTTTGCTTTCCCCCATACTGATACACTGTATATATTTTAAATAAGACAGGAAAAATTTGAAAGACAGATATTCTGAAAAAAATTAATCAAGATAAGGTCTCTATTTTTTGTGGTAAAGAATATCTCCCAGAAGGAAGTATAATTGAAGTGACTTCCCCCCCCCCCAAGATAATAGCACCTTTCCTTAAGACAGAAAAATCTGATCATTGCCAAAATAAGAACCCTAAAACAAAGTGAAAACTTCCACAGGAAAAATAGTTATGGTGGTTAGTAGTCCTTACATGTGATAAAAAGGTAGTAAGTCCCTTACAATTTATAGACATGTTTTGCCCAGGTTACTTTGCATGTTGACTTCGCTGTAAGCACCCACAATACAAAAAGAAAGCTACTTGGTCTCTGTCACTTGTCACCAAGTCCTCCTTGCAAACAGAGAGGCAGTTTCACACACAAATGCCTTCTTCCCTTTGCTATCACTTGTTTGTCTGGTATCATTTCATAAAGAATACACATTTAAATATTGTTCTGGGACCTTGCGCATGTTTATCTCTGGTAATGGTGCCCAGGGAATGGTTTCCCCTCAAGAGGAGTTCTGAAAATTAAGCCAGTCTTTCTTAGTTCTTGTTTGTTTGTTTTACTTTTTCAGTTCCTAGAACTTGGCTTGCTTGGTTCATCTCTGTTTTCAGTATGATCATGTTTCATTGGAACAAGAGTGTAGCCTTTGCAATTTTTAAAAATGATTAAACAGTTAATTTAGATTTTCCAAGACTAGAATCACCAAAAGTCTAAACTTTGGCAAAAGAGTCAAGAATTCAAATATTGAATGTTGTCTTTATATCACTGGAAAAAAGTAAAAAAAGAATGGTGATAGAATCCATGTACAAATGCCTTTATGTATGGCTCTGTTTTTGTTGTTGTTTTTAGTAAGTGGTGGGTGAAAGGCAACTTAGATTTTTAAAATTTATTTATATGTAGCTGGGCACGGTGGCTCATGCCTGTAAGCTTCACCTATGAAGCGGCCGGGGCTAGGGATTGCGGTTTGAGTCCCGCATGGGGCCCGTAGTGAGACCTAGTTCCAAAAAATAGCTGGGCGTGGTGGCGCATGCCTGTAATCCCAGCTACCTGGGAAGCTGAGGCTGGGGATTGCTTGAATCTGTGGTACCCCGGGCAACGAGAGCCTGTGGTTCCACAGGCAAAAACAGTGAAACCTAATCCCCCCCCAAAAATTATTTATATATAAATTTCACATCATTGTAATGCCAGGGATTTACCCA
>PVHY01010511.1:0-51597 GCA_004024945.1 Uropsilus gracilis
TGTCGCTCCTTCTTCCAAAGGCACAGCTATTCACTTTAAGTCAAAGAAACCAAAATGGCATTGTCAATCCTCCTTCAAAAGTGGGAGAGTCAAATGTCACAAAGAAACCAGAATGGCATTGTTGATTCTCCTCCAGAAGACACAGCTCCAACATTCTTTAAACTTCAAGTCTAAAGTGGCCCCAAACCAGCAAGACTCAATACAACAGCAGCAACCACTTTAGACATCTTATGATGAGAACAGCAACACTCCAAGTTCTCCTCAGGTCTCCAGACAATTCCTAAACATCACAGTTTCAAAGTTAAAAAGCTTTTCAAGTACCACATTTCCAACTCAGCTTACATAGGACACAGGTTTCTCCAACATGCTTCCCTGGGCTCCTCACGGGCCCAGGCTGGAGATGGAAGGCCACAGCATGGCAGCAGCAACTCCGAGACCTCCGGCATCCCTTCTGCTCCTCTGTTCTCTCTTCTTTGCTCCTCTCCATCTTTCTCTGGGCTCTTTCTTGTGTTCTCTTGGCAGTCTCCTCCCTGGCATTCTCCCTGTGTTCTTCATATTCTCTTCTCTCTCCAAATACCCTTCCTTTAGTCCCTTTCTTTTAGACCCAGGTGTGCCCACATGTGACCATCCATTGGTCCCTGGTGTGTACATTCATGGAGAGGGTATAATAGCATAGGTCCTAATCATAGAGACTAATGCCAAAATGGTAAAAATCCTGATAATTCATTTACCCTACACTTGGTTTATTGAGAACAATAATTTGTATTATCTTATAAAATCATGGCGAACTTCCTCTGAAATAATACTGTCTCATTTTATAATTTTCAAAATTGAAAAAAAGTGAAGGATCACCTCAATTTTGTAGACCTAGTAAATAGCAAGATTCCCCTTGAATCCAGGTCTTTTCACTATAATTCCAGAGCTTTAGCTTGAAACTTTACTCTTGCTATAGAAACCATTTACTTCTGTTAATTTTAAACTTTTTAGTGAAAATCCATGAAAGCATCATGCCATATAATATTTTCTTATATAGCACATCAAAGAAATCCTGCCTTCTGGAAAATATCATGAAGCAGCTAGTTTATTTTCATATTTAAATTGATATTAGAAAGATTGGAGATAGTGAGCAGTTCAATACGATTGATAGAATAGGGTCTTTTCACTATTTACACTTTTGAAAATCAACTGCTTTGAATCAACACCAAGGACAAACAGGTGCTGAGTTCTTGCCAAAGGTTCATATATCTGAAAATAGCATTTATTTGAGGAAACTTTATTCTAAATGTAATACTATTTTTTACAGAATTATAAAATCACTTTAGTACCCAAAGACTAATAGAAATGTCATACTTTTGCAGTTAATTTATAGTGCAAGACACTGCTATAGTCCTATGAGGATCACTTCCCTGGAAATCTTCACTGGAATTTAACAGGAAACTGTTAAAAGAACCCTTGACCTAGTTTTTCCACTATTATTTTACTCAGTTTATCCTTTGTTCAGTGAATGATGTATTTTATTAAGCAATATTTGAAATGCCCTTCCATCTCTGATGTCCTACTATTAGTGTGTCAGAGAAGACAAATTAAACTACCTCACAAGGGAAAAGCTGGTATTTAAACATGAAACTACCAGGTCCACCAACTGCATGTCAGCAGTGCAAAACCAGCTAAACAAAACAGGATTTATTTACAAGAGGATAAAGAAGCAAGAGTTCCCCAGATCACCAAGGCCCCTGGATGTCTTACCCACCTCCAGTCCTGTCTCTATGTTCCAGGTCCAAAAGCTGCATGTGTTTCCAGCCACACATATGTCCAAGAAGAAGGGCACTTCCTCTTCTCTACTGGCACCTGTCCCAGCTCCAAGTCAACAGCAGGGACCCCAAACCAAACAATATGGAATACTCCTACACCAAGTCCAGGTTTCCAGCAAGCCACACTCTTGTCAGAGATAAATGTTTCCTTGTAGGCCTGGGCTGTTTCCTGAGGGCCAAAAGTCCACAACTTCTCTCCTTTCTACCCCGATGTGGCTAGGGCTGGGGGTCTCAGCACACCATGCTCCTTCTTCCTCTTCTCTCTCCTGTCTGGCTTGCCTTTTTCTCACTGCATGCACTGTTAATGTCTTTTTTCATCCCATGTTCTTCTCATGCCTGTGCTCTCCTCTCATGAGGTTTGTCCCCTTGCTCCACACGGTCTGTTAAGTCTCCACCCGCAGTCGTATCTTCCTACTCAGCTTTATCTTATCACAAAGATGGGGCCATGGGCCCCCAATTCAGCCTTGTCACCACCATACACTATAGCTTTTTAAATTTCAGCAACTAGCTTATAAAGACCTCTAATTGGGCTCAAAGACTGACCTGACATTTATGTTCATTCAAACTCAGTATGAAAATTCAAGAGTGGTAAGAGAAGAGCTCTCTTTGGTTTAGGTAGATGTACCATTAACTTTTTATCTGCTGTGGTCCTGAATTTAATGGGGAGCATTTAGACCTTAGATAAAGGCAGGAAGTCTACCCCTGATTCTTACTTTAAGTCTGGCAAATGAGTTTTTTTTTTTTCTTTGATGTTACTGTACTGAGAAAACAATGTAGGACTATTATTATAGGGGAAACACATGAATGACTAGTAAGAAGATGAATCTTGCCATTCTAAAAGGTGTCTTTTAAAAAGGCTCTTAATACAGCTAGATATGGGTGTATATCAAATATATTACATAGTCAATATCTCTGCATTATTCTTCTGGGGAATTAAGGCTTTCACTGACTAGGTGAGGTTTACTTTTGTCAAATATCAGCTTCCATGAAGAAGCAATGTGAATCAACATCAAGATTCAAGTTGGAATAAGAGCAGTTCATACTTTTCTTCACTTCATATTACTAGCTGCCTGATGCCTTGAAAACGTCATACTCCTTTTCCAGGTAATAATGACACTTTCACATGGTGGGAGAACTTTGAAGTTGTTGGGGAAGCATCAGGCTCATCAATCTGTGTAGGCTCTTTATTGTTTTTAGTAGTTACACAGACAAACCATGCAGGGCAGGGCAGGGTCAGGGCCAGTGCTAGGAAGGCTGGGAGGCACGTGAACTCCCTAGGAATTTTCACACTCTTCATCTGGTCTCTTTCTCTGGTGTTCTCTGCTCTTGTACTCATGCTCTATCATGCCTTCTGTGCCCCTTTCACCTCTATCTCCTGGACCTAGGTGTGCACACTTACACATATACACACACATTGCGCTGTATAATCATCGAGAAGACATAATACCACAAGTGCTGGCTATGCAGACCAATGAAGGAAAAAGCCTGACTAAATTATTTACCCTATGGGGTTAAATGATGATTTATATATATATATATATAATCAATAAAAAATTCAAAAGAGAAATAATGACACTTTTCCCTTCCTTGAATAACCTCAATTCCCATATCCCTGTCTCATTGTAAGTACTGAAGGGCTGATATTTCCTTTAGAAGTTTTCATTTACTTTAGCTAATATAATTTCTGCCATATTAAATGGTTTATATTTTAGAAGGGTTAGACCCATTGAAGCCGGGACCCCAATATGGGCATTGTTATTTGTTGGTAAAACTTAAACAGCACCATTACCTGTATCTGAAAGACATAGAGGTTAAGAATGATCAAAGCCAGGTAGCAGGTTAATCCCTTCTTTTACCTTGATATTGTAAATCTTAAATAGGCATGGTCAACATTATTATGCTAATTTAACTCTTAGTACTAGGGTTCTACCACCCTGGGAAGGGATAATAACTGAACCAAGCCAGAATGTGACTGATAATCCCACCATCAGGATTAATGATGGGAGGGGGGGAACAAGGAAAAGGGGGTAAAAGAAAAAGGTACAGGGACAAAGGAGGGAAAATTTGGAGGAGAATTTGGAGATGGATCAGAAGATTATCAGAGAGGTGAGCTGATCTGGCATCAGAAGCAGAAGCTGGTTGCTGTTGAGCCCTTTGGAGATCCCAGCATTCCAGTCTTTGAAGGTTGGCAACTGGGTGAAGGCAGGGAAGAAGAGCTGATCATAGATAGAGTTGAAATCGGGTAAAAACAAAAAGAGACTTTTTTGCCTTGAACTCGAACACCTATGCCTACTTCTCTCTATGAAGCAGGCTCTAAGCAGTTCATTAGCATTTTCACTGTTCACCTTTTATTGGTATGCAAAAATCAGCTACCAGCTTCTCTCAGCTTTCTTCCCCTCTTTCAGATCTAGAAAGAAAAACTTAGAAACACAGTTTAAACTTTAAACTAGTTTGCCTCAATTTACCCTCTTTTAAACTCTTGTGGGTTCTTTCCACCATCCCCAGCCTTCTCAAACAAAATTCCAAGTCAAAGCCAGACTATCAGTGCAGACTAATTTATTTTCTAACAGTGATTTTCTAACTACTACAAAAGAAACATCTAAGCAAAACTTCGATTAGTTTAACATTGTCCAAAACCTTTCTCAACATTGTCCAAAGTCCTTTCCCAGATTGTCTAAAAATCCTCAGTCTCTCAGTCTTGATCATCTCACCAAAACCAGCCTGTCAGAGTTCATCTGCAGATGCTCAAAGACATCTTCCTTTGACGTGCTCCTTCTCTTTCATGCTGTCTTCTCCTTGTCGTCCTCCTCCAGGTAGTAGAAGAAACATCATGGTACTAGTCCCAGCAAAGTTCATTTTCTTTTCAGGCCTGACTTTTGCATAGCCTCTCCCAGACACAAGTTAAACTCTGCAAAACAAACTCCAACCCGGAGTTCAAATCTCCAAACCCCTTAACTGTCTTTAGCACACATGCGGCTAGCCCCGGCCAACCAAAGGCTGCAGGCCCCAGGCCTTGGCCACATGGCCAAGCTCGTGGCTCACATTTTCATCCCACAAAATGGCCAATCTTCATCCCAAATCAGAATTCGTATCTCCATCGAATCTCTCCTCTTTCAGAACCCCCTTTCTTTGTTTCAAAACCCTTTATATATCTTTATTTCCTACCTTCCAGGAACAGCTTCTGAAAGGAAATTCTAATTAAGGCCATTCTCACATTTTAGCATATCTTCCTTGAAATCTGCAATCTTAAACATGAGACAATGACATCTGATAGGGGTGCCCCCTATCAGAGTGACCTGCCCGAACCTCATGTTGGTTTCAGAACTCATTCCATACTGGATACAGTAACTGAGGTTCAAAGATAGGGACACAACCTAGTGGTTTCAGACTGAAACATACTAAGAAACTGAGGTAAAACCCATGTAGCTCCCAGAGGAGCAGAAGGGTTTCTTTCTGTTTGGGAAACTTGTGAGGGTGTGAACTAATAAACTCTTTTAGTTTGTCTTTTCCTATTTGTGAATAAACCCCTGTGCTTACCCTTATTATGAAAGTTTGATCTCTGCGTAACTGCTTGAGCACAGGCGAAATAACCCTCATTGACTAAAATTAAAAGTGGTAATTCTCTCACCTGATAACACCATCATTTTTATTTTTATGTTTAGCTAATATTTTCTCAAATTCTCATTTGGAATCTTACTTTATGATGATTTATGCATTTGTGTATTTTTTGTCAATATTTATTGCAAATAGTATTGTAGTCATTTGTTGATTAGACATATGCACTAAGGTAAACATATCTTTTAGAACATCTTGTATCTTAAATAACAATCAAAAAAAGCTGAAAGTAATCTTGCAAGTTCATTAGTTCTTGTCTTTAAGTCTTTTACTAAAAAGAAAAAATTCTGACTCAAAGCAGATGGTGTTGTCAAGGATCACTTGCACAGGTGAGCTGAATTGAGCTGATTAGTTGTTAAGTGCTTACAGCTGTTAGGTTAAAATTTGAGGAAATTGTATAAGATCAGAGCCTCCCCTTACTGGAGAAAACTTGGCATAAGCATCATAAAGAAATTTAGAATTGTTATGAGATTTTTTTATTTTCAAAGTGAAGTAAAGGGAAAATGACAAGCAAAAATGAAGACTTTAAAATAACAAAATACAAAAGAAGATTTTTAAACAGCTTCTTGTCTTAAAAGCAAGTTTATGGTGCCAAATGATTCAAACATTAAAATCCAACCTGTTGAACAAGACTTTTTTCAAATTATATATTCTGCATTATGGTCGGAAAGGAAACTTGCACTTCTTTATTTTTCATTAGTTCAGGCTTGCTTTGAAAACAATCTGAAAATACAGTGTGTTATTTTTAGAAATAAGAGGCCTAGATTTATTTATTTTTTTATTTGTTTGTTTGTTTTTGAGACTAGGTCTCACTATTTGCCCATTGAACAGTAGGCTCACGTTGCCTGGGGTACCATGGACTCAAGCAATCCCTAGCCTCAGCTTCCCAGGTAGCTGGGATTACAGGCGTGAGCCACCACATCCAGCTATTTTTTTTGGGACTAGGTCTCGCGATGTTGTCCTGAGCGGGACTCGAACCGCGATCCCTAGTCCCAGCCACTTTATAGGCTGAAGCTTACAGGCACAAGCCACCATACCGAGCTTAAGAGGCCAGATTTAAATCCAACAGCTAACATTCATCTTTTTTAACCTGACTTTGAGTCCAAATAATAATTCCTATCTTTATCAGTCAGTTAAGTGCAAGAAAAAATTTAGCTATTCAGGTATTCCATACAGAAGGAAAAAAATCTTAAAGCAGACATAATAAAATATCAAGTTTCTCTGTGAAATTGCTAATATTTTTCTCACAAAATTTGGTAAAGTTTGAAATGTAAATATTTTATTAACAGGTGAAATCTTTCATATTATGTACAGATACACTGAGGCCTCCTAATAGTCACAAAGACAAGCAGAATTCTATGCGTGTCAGATAGCTGAGGAAACATCCTTAGTGTAAAGCATATAGATGGATAAGTTGAAAGGTAAAAAGAAAATGTTTAATAGCTTCAGAAGATTTAATCATGCAATTTTATTGTCTAAAACCACAAATGAACACAGAAAAGTGAAATCCGTGCAGTTGCTCATTTCTGGTAACTGCTTATTTATTATATCCTAAAAATAATTTTTAGATAAAATACCACTATCTTTTCAGTGTTCCTTAACCCAAACACTTCCAATAATCCCTAATGATGAGCCAGACTGAAGCTCTGTCTTGTTCCCCTTTAGGATCCAGTCTTAACCTAATACTATATAAAGTGCAAACTCAGGTACGTGTCAGCTAGCATAATTTAAGCATCTATATTGCAAAACCAAAGTTACTGACATACTGTAGGAAAAAAAAAACATACCTTAACAGCTTGCTTCTAAGAAATTATACAATTAGAGAAAGCAAATAACTGATAGGTAGCACTGCTAAGCTTTTAGTCCTATGTGTCTGTGGAGTATTGGCAACCCTGAACCATAGGTAGTAACTGTACCTAGATGGAGTATAAGTCCTAAACTCAAAAGAAGCAGGAGCCTAGTTATCAGGAACACATCACCTTATTAAATTCGTATACTTTTTTAGTCTGTTCATTGACCCTAGTATAACCTACTGTGTCTTTGTTCACTTCTTCAATCCTAAAATATCTACTAAGTGATACTTCAGTATAGTGATTAAAATGCAGTCTGTAAATGTTTTATTCTGACTCTTCCTAGTTTTGTTCCTATAGAAAAGTTTCTAAAACACCTTGTTTCATAGTGTGCTTGTACTAAAAAGAAAAATTACATAAAATGCTGAAGTGTCTGGCATAGAGTGTCTCCTATGTGTTACCTATTACTAGTTTTATTCCTCCATTGTCAGGTCCAGTTTATTTCCTATCATAGCAAAGAAATTGTGTAAGATCCTTGTGCTCCTTTGAACTTCTATATAATTTACAGTTATTGTAAATCCTTTGTTATTCATATTATGTCACTGTGAGACATAGCTCACACTGTGTTAACTTTATTTAAACTGTTTTTAGGTAGTTAAACCTACCTCTTCAAATAGAGTATAAATTCCTTGAGATTAAGTACCATATATTATATTTTTCTCTTCTGGACATATCATTGCAAGGAAGACACTCAAGGGACAATAATCAAATAAGTGAATCAATAAGTTATTGCTGGGGCAAATTTCATGGATTTCAGAGTAGAATCAATTTAATCACAAAAAGTGAGAATATTACTCATCCTTTTAAGACTAGAAATGGCAAGCACAGGTGCGTTATTATTTTTTTCTGAGAAGAGGAGTTTTTATTCTAATCATGAGTCTTCCATGTGTTTTAAAACAGACTTTCCATTTTAGCCAAGGTAAAATATTTTTTAATAGGACAGCATTAATTTTTATGACTTTAGAGATTATAAGGCAATTCAATATATTTTATTGCATGAAAAAAAAGATGAGTAGCAAAGATAAAATTTACAGAAAGACTTTAAAGCTATTTCATAAGTATATATAAAATTCAGTGCATACAGAAACCCACAAAACAGGTCTTGATTAAATATTAACCATGTTTGCAAGAAATACTCAAAATTATAGCATTTCAGGACCAACCCCTTCATATCATATCACATATGGAAAATGATAATGTTTCTATTGCACTCTAAAGTAAACAGAAAGGAGTTCTTAGGCCAGGAGTAACTGACAGTACAACTTGGCTCACCTCATCCCTACAACTCTGATCACTTTGGGTTCTGAGGGATAAGAGAGCATAAATCTTAACATACCAGTAACCCATTCACAACACATGCATCAGTTAGGGGAACTCAACTGTACAGATATACTATGCCATACAGAACTGGGAAGAAGGAAAATTGTATGTAAACCAAGACACAACACTCTGCATTTTGGACATGCTTATATGCAATGGTTTCTGAATTTTGCTCACATCAATAGTTGTATGCTCTACTACCAAGGCCTATTTCTAGGATTAACTGGGCTCAGTATAATCATAATAAGTCTTTTATCCTTTATTCTCATTCACTTGTTAATGTATTCATTGAAAATTTGCTGAATACCAGCTATGTGATACATTCTCTGGTACATATAAAATTGATCTTTTGAGTTTTAGAAGATAGTGTAATGAGAAGTGTAGAACAGGTCACACTCCCTTACCCATATCGGCACCAAGCCAGTCAGTAATCTAGGTGGTTGATGCTGAATGGAGATCTTGCCATATAGAGACTGGAGCCCTCAGTTTAGTCATTGAACAATAAATCCCAGGAGCCAAGGTGAAAATGATTCCTTTTCATTAACAAATAAGATAGCTATAAACATCCTGCTCAGACATTGTATCCATGCTCCACAGTATACAGAGCTACTCTCAAAAAAAAGGAGATTTACTGTTTCAAACATTTTTTAAAAAATCACTATAATCATTAACTGACCTCTAAACTGAATAGAAATAACAATTGTCACATACAAAGCAAATATAGACTAAAAGTAGTCCAGAAAAGTCACTAAAGCAACTACAGCAACAACAATTAACAGAGCCAGCAACAAATTCTGGGGAGAGGGAAGGCATTTGTAATTTAGAGTTTCTATATATAATTTAAAATGTCTAGTAATTAACAAAAATCATGCAACATGAAGAAAGTTAAGCATGTGGTCCAAATATAAGTAAAAGGGTAACCAATAGATATTGTTCCAAGGTATTACACAAGTAAAAGAACAACCAATAATAATTGTCCTTAGGTGTTACATATATGAGGTTTACTAAACAAAGACTTTAAAGAAACTACCATGACCATAAGAAAGATATGGGTTAAAAATATTATAACTGAAATGCACAAGTTGCTACAGAAACTCAATAGGAACTTTGAATTGACAGAAGAAAGAATCAGCAAACGTGAAGACTGGTTAATTGATATTTTACAGTCTGAGAAACATGAGGAAGAAAGAGTGATGAATGATAAACAACTTCAGAGGCCTATGAGACACAATCAAGTGTGTCAGCATATGAAGAATGAAAGACTTAGGAGGAGAGAAAAGGTCAAGAAGATTAATGGAAAAGTGTTGGCCCAAAATATTCCCAAGTTAGGAAACAAGGCATCATTATTCATATCCAAGATACCCAATGAACTCAGTGAAAGTAAGATCAACACAAAGGGATTTACACCTGGAAACATGAGTTTTTTGAAAGAAAAAGGACAAAAGAAAATCTTGAAATCATGAAGAACAGTAACTGATAATGTACAAAGCATATTCAATATTATTAAAAATGAGTTCTCAATGGAAACAATGTAAAATTAAAGATTAAAAGATATTATAAACCAGTGAATCTATATCCAGCAAAGTGATCCTTCATAAATGATGGAGAAATCAACACATTCCTGGATAAATAAAAACAGGAAAATTGTCACTAATAGATATGCTATGCAATAAATACTAAAGGGTGCTATTTAGGATAAAATAAAAGGATACTAGACAATAACTCAAACCCACACAAAGTAAAAAACATAGATATAGGTAACTACATGTGTAATGTAAAAATATATAAATTATTTATGTTTCTCTCCTCTTTTCCTACTTATTTAAGACATTTCCACAAAGTAATAGTTATAAAACTAAAACTAATTATAAATTACAAAAATATAAAATGAATAATTGTAAAACTATGTTGATAGGCTTATAACATAAAGATATAAATTGACAATAATAGTAAAGCCAAATTAAAAGGAATAGAGGCATACTATTGAAATTGGTGTTATTTCATGCTAGGTGGTTATAAAATGTTATAGTTAATCCTCAGAAACCTCTGAGAAAGTAAATTTTTTTTAGTTTTTTAATTTTTTGTTTACACACACATATATCATTGTATTCCCCAAGGTTCTTCCACCACCATATTACCTATGTTATAAGGGACTAAATATATAGTCAACCCTGATGAATGTCCTATGTGACCTTGAAAAAAATCCATTATTTATTTATTTGGGTTCAGAATCCTCTAGACATCTATAAGGTTCATATGATCTTACTCTTTGTTTAAAGCTATTATGCCCCCATTCGTTTTTTTTTTTTTTTTGGTCTCATTTATTTGTCCATTGGTGAGAGGGGGATGTTAAATTCTCCCATCACAAATTTGTTTTTTCTAATATTTGTCTTCTGAATTGATAGGAATTTCCTAATGTATTTTGGTACTCCTTTATTCAATGAGTGTATGTTGATGAGCATTATGTTCTCCTGATGTATTTTTCCTTATCATTTTGTTGTCCCTATCTCTGTCTCTTGTTAACCTTTCTATAAATGGAAATCTATTTTGTCTGATATAATTATGGCTATAATTATGTCTTATTTTGGGGGCCCATTCTTTTATAGGATTGTTTTCCAACACTTTGCCTTGTGCCTGTATTTATCTTTGGTGCTCAGATGTGTCTCCTAGAGACACCAGAATGTAATATTCTGTGTGCAATACAACCAGATACACTGTGACTTTTTACTAGTGAGATTAATCTGTTAGCATCTAGAGCAATTATAAATATAGTGATTGATGTATGAAAATGTTAGTCATGTTTTCTTTAGTTTTGTTATTTTATCTATTTCAATACTTTCTCTGTGTTTCTCTATTTGTCTACAATACTGAGTTATTTTTATTATTTCTTGGAGGTAGTTCTGGTTTTTATTACTGCTTGCAAAGAAAACAAACAGGTTTTCTTTATTTGAAAAGACATTTATTTCTCCATAATATGTAAAGGAGGGCCTTTTGGCATATAGTATTTTTAACTTAAAGATAAAAAAATCTTACTTACATACTTGTCCCTGTTCTTGTTGCAAAGACTGCACAGAGACGGAACCTGGAGGCCCTTGAGAGGACCAGAAACCACATCATGAGATAATGTGAAATGCCAACTGTGTACCAAAAGCTCTAAAAACTTTTTATGAGAAAAAAAAGACAGAAAAACTAAATAAGCACTTCTCCAAAAATGACATACAGATAGTTAAAAGATACATGGAAAACATTTAGCATCATTTATTGTTAGGGGAAATGCAAATCAAAACCGCAATGAGTTACCACCTCACACTTGTGAAAATGGTCTATATCAAAGAGACCAGAAACAAGAAGTGTTGGTGAGGATATGCAGAACAAGGAACCCTCTTACACTGTTTTTGAGATTACAGATTGGCCCAGTTCCTATCATGGGGTCTCAAATAATGAAAATATATCTTTCGTGTGACCTAGAAATTCTACTTCTAGGTATCTACCTGAAAAATACAAAACGATAATTCTAAGGGAAACATGTACTCTCATGTTCATTGCAACACTATTTGCAATACCTAAGCTATGAAAAAACCTAAATACCCCAAAACATGAGTGGGTCAGGAACATGTGGTATATATGCATGATGTAATATTACTCAGATATCAAAGAACATGAACTCTTATCATTTGAAGTAGCATGGGTGGTGCTGGAGAGGATTCTGCTAAGCAAAATAAGTGAGGAGGAGAAAAACAAATACTGGTGTTATTTCTATGTGAAATATAGAGTAAAATAAAAGGTCAGATAAAGCCAAACTAAGAATTAATCCTAGAAGGCTTACTAGAGAACTGAAGCTACCAGAGGGGTAAAGAAAAGGGGAAGGGCGAGAGAAAGGTAGGGTGAGGAGTTAGCAAAATAGACTGTGGTGGTAGGTATGGTGTGTCCACACCTGAGGAGGAAGATCTTATTCTTCTAACACACAATTATATAAACCAATGTTAAAGCAAGACATATAAAATAAATTAAAAAAATAAAAATGAATGAAAAAATCTCATAGGTCAGATCATATCATTGGTGAAAATCTTTTATATTTAGAAAACAGCAATGATATTGACTGCTATCACTCTTTGAAATAGATATCAAATTGACATATATAGCATTGTATAAGTTAAAGATATACAATGTTTTCATTTGATGTTTTTATGCTACAGCATGATTACCATTTTAGTGTTGGTTAACATTTCCACCACATCACATAATTATCATTTTTTTGTGGTAAGAACATTTAAGATCAAATCTCTTGGCAACTTTGAATAATATAATATTGTAAGCTATAGTCAAAATACTCTACATTAAGTCTTCACTTACCCATCTTTTAATGGAAAGTATATACCATTTTACCAACATCACTTTGAGACCTTCCACACCCTGGTAACTAGAAATCTATTCTCTGTTTCTATAACTGTCTTTTTTTAGAATCCACATATTAATGATATCACATAGAATTTGCATTTCTCTGATTTATCTCAGCACAATGCTGTCAATCTTTCATCCATCTTGTTGCACATGGAAGGATTTTCTTCTTTCTCACAGCTAAACAATACTTAATTGTATATGTATATATGTATGTGCAGATATATGTTTACATCTATGTATATACTCCCATTTTTGTGTGTGTACACGTATATATAGTTTACTATATTTATGTCTGTTTTTATCCAATCATTTATTGACAGACATTAAGTCATTTTCTTGATTATTGTGAATAATTTTGCAATATACTTAAGAATATGCAAATTGTTTTAATATCTTGTTTTAATGTTATGCAAATATATAACGAGTATTTGGATTTCCTTATCATATGTTAATTCTATTTAAAATTTTCAACATAGTTCTGGAAATCACAGTATAATGAGTCAAGAAAAGGAAATAAAATTTATAGAGATCATAAAGGAAGAAAGAACATTGTATTTGTAGATGATATGGTTGTCTACCTATAAAATCTCAAAATCTACAAAAAGAAACCCAAAACTTCTAAAACAAATGAGTTTAGCAAGTTTAAAGGATAAGATAAAAAATATACATAAAGCAATCATGTTTTTTATGCATTAACACACAAAAGTAAAAAATGGAATGTCATTTAAAAATGCTTCAGATGAAATGTTTAGGTAAATTGCTGATAAGAAATGCACACGATGTATATTGAAATTTACAAAAAGCTGAAAAGAAGCTAGAAAGGATAGAATGGTGGTACTTTAAGAACAGATAAACATTTTTAAGAACATACACACACATAGACATATATATATACATATATATGCTTGTCATTTTATCTTCTCTATTCAAACTGTAACTGAATTTTTATTTGAATAATGTTTATCCAACTAAATGGATAGATATAGTATGTTTATGAATTGGAAAACTTAATATTTTAAAGATTTTTTCCCCCAAATTATCTATGCAATCTATATTAATGCATTTCTTATCACGATCTCAGCAGTTTTTGATGGTTATGTTGCACTAATTTTAAAGCTTACATAAAAAAGTACAAAGGTAATAGAATTTGTAAAATTATCTTGAAAAATGATTGCAAAGTGGGAAAATACCTGATATTATGAAATACTGTATTAGTACTATAATAAAAAAGATGTGGTATTGACAGGGAATTAGAAGTATAGCTCAGAGGACTAGAATAGAGAATCTACAGACCCACACAAATGTGTTTGATTACAAAGGTATAAAATAAATTCAATGGATCAATGAAAGAGGGAATTTATTGAATTGTACTGAAACAATTGAATATTCATAAACTAAAAAGAACTCCATCTGTAATATAATAGTTTACATACAGTTTAACACAAAATGGATAAAAATATTAAATGTAAAACATAGAACTATGAAACTATTAGAAAAATATTGGAGAAAATCTTTGAGATCTAGGGCTAGACAAACATTTACTAGATTTGAAAGTAAAGACACACTCCATTGAAGGAAAAGTTTGATAAATTTGACATTATTCAAATAAAAATTCAGTTACAGTTTGAATAGAGAAGATAAAATGACAAGCATATATATGTATATATATATATATATATATGTCTATGTGTGTGTATGTTCTTAAAAATGTTTATCTGTTCTTAAAGTACCACCATTCCAAACTGGAAATTTCTCACATATCTGTCGTGGTTTAACAGTTATCAGTTTTACAAAATTTGGGTTTCTTTTTGTAGATTCCTTGAGATATTACAGGTAGAAAAGACATCATCTACAAATACAATTTTATTTATTTCTTTGTGAGCTCTATAAATTTTATTTCCCTTCCAGTTCCACCCATGGACATGACTTTATCTAATACCGTGGAATACAATAAATGGAAACATACTTTCTGTTAGTATTTTAATAATATAAATCAGATAACATGTTAAAAATATTACACTTATTGTAGTTTATTGCTTTACACCTAATTTTTAAGTGAGACTTTAGGGAATCTAGTATTTTAACTGTAACACTCCCAACATCTTTATCCAGACATCTATTGTCATTTTTATCTTTTAAAGTTTTGGCCCTATGATAGGGAATTTTATGTTTTTATCCTGTTAATTTGGAATATATATTTCTAGTTACCAAAATATTCATGGGTTTGGGTCCTCTAATTGATAAATAATCATGATATATGAAAAATATTAATACTGGATAACATTAATCACATTAAAAACATACCTATGTCAATGACTATTATCCAAAATACAAGAAACATTAGGAGTATACATAGAGAAGGGAATACTTGTACAATACTGTGGGATTTATGATGTATACCAAAACCTATATGTTATAAATCAATGATACTTCAATTAAAAATATTTTAAAATATAGACATACACAAAAGAACTCAAACTATACATTGATCATGATTAAGAATCATTTTATGCTCTTTGATCTTTGTGTTATTCAAAATCTCTAACACATACAAAGGTTTTGAAGTTGGAAGAGAAATAAAGGTGATTTTAAAATGCCATTATTCATATAATTAACAAAATTTGCTCACGTATAAGAAAAGATGAACTCTTGCCATTTGTAACAACACAAATGGAAACTCAAAGGGATTATACTAAATGAATTAAGCCTGAAGTAAAATGAAAAATATCAGGTTGTTTCACTCATGCGGAATGTAGGGAAACAAAGGATTAGATAAAACCAGACCAAACTAAAAACAAATCCTGGAAAACTAAATTTGAGGCGAGGTGGAAAGCATAGCAAGGAAGGGTTTTCAATAGACCATGTTGGAAAACTATGGGTGAGTGCCTTGGTGGTGGGTGTGGTGTAGTAACACATCTGAAGTGTGAATCTGTACTTTTGAATCAGTATTTAAACCAATGTTATTTTCCATCAGAAAAAAACTGAAATAGTGATGTGGAGCATTTTTTAATATCACTAATAATCAGGGAAATGCAAATCAAAACCACACTGAGATACCATCTTACACCAGTAAGAATGGTCCATATATATATATATATATATATATATATATATATATGGACCATATATATATATATATATATATATATATATATATATATATATATATATATATAAAACAATGGGTAGCAACAAGTGCTGGCATGGATGTACAGAAAAGGAGCATTCTTACACTGCTGTTGGGAGTGCAAACTGGTTCAGTCACTATGGAAAACTGTGCGGAGAATCCTCAAACACTGAAAATAGAACTACCATTTGACCCAGTAATTCCACTACTGGGAATCAACCCAAAGGATACAAAAAAAAAAAAAAAAAAAACAAAAAAAAAAAAAAAAAAAAAAAAAAAAAAAAAAAAAAAAAAAAAAAAAAAAAAAAAAAAAAAAAAAAAAAAAAAAAAAAAAAAAAAAAAAAAAAAAAAAAAAAAAAAAAAAAAAAAAAAAAACAAAAAAAAACTGAAAACAAAAACAAAAAAAACTGATCCATAAGGACATCTGTATTCTCATATTTATTACAGTACTTTTTAAATTGCCAAGATATGGAAACAACCCAAGTGCTCCAAAATTGACAAATAACTGAAAAAGATGTGGTATATTTACACAATGGAATATTATGCATCAATAAAAGATGACAATGTTATATGTCATTTGCAGCAAAATGAATGGAGTTAGAAGGAATTTCTTTCTGGTGAAAATTAGCCAGAAAGGAAAAGAGAAATATGGGGTGGTCTCACTCATATGAGGGATTTAGGGAAAACAGACAAATGGACAAGGAAAATATAAAACTGCCAGAAATATAGAACTGCAACATAAGTGAGAGAGGGGAAGGAGGAAGTCAATGGGGAGGGGGAGGGCACAAAAGACTGAGATGGTTCATGGGTGATAAGGTGATGGGAGGATCTTGGGGTAGACGATGATATAAATATATATATATATACATATATACATATATATGCAATCAAAAAATAAAAATAAAAGCTAAAATATTGTATAAATATATGTGCATGTGAAGAATCAGACTTTGTTAGCATCAGCTATGGACATCACCTCCAATATCCCCTAGAAGGTCCTATATCTTGACTTAAGGCATCTGCCCTCATTAAGCACACTTAAGAGAATGCTGTATTTGGCTAACACAGTTTGAGGGTTTAAATCAGATTAATTTATCCTAATCTGATGAGAGAACCTTTTTGAAATGTGACAATCTACCACCACCCCTCCTTGCTCATAACATTTCCTATTTCTTAATTCTTGTCTTATGAATGTTAGAACTACAGAAGAGAATCATGGTGACAGGTTACAAAGTGATAGTATTTTTGCCAAATAATACATCTTCCTGGCATTATGGCTTATAAAGGATCCAATGTGGAATTTTTAAAACATAACTCCAAATGTAGCAGTTAAACACTAACCTGTCCTGAATTCCTTTAAAGCCAAATAAAATGATAAAATCTTTCCAGCACCAACCTGTCCTGAATTCCCTTAAAGCCAAATAAAATGATAAAATCTGTAAGGGCAATAGTGAGTAACTGTTTCTTCAACCTGGATTTTTCTAAGAGACTATGCCTCTTTCTAGTTGTAAGCTATTTGTTCACATATCTATGAAACAATTTTCTTAAAATTCAATAAAGTAAACTAGCAGATGTTAGAGCACTGGTAAATGGTTACAAACAATCTTTATGTCACACACAAAAAAATAGAAAAACTCATTCAGGGAAAAACTTAAGGAAGGTAAAATGTCAAAACATCAATATTTTCCATAAAATTACCATTAAAATGAAAGATACACTAAATTGTGTATTTAATTAAAATGAAAGATATTAGCTTTTTTCAATATAAGCACACGTTTTATTTATTCCCTTTTATTCTGGAAAGATTTTGTTATACCATTTTCTACAGATAAAACTTTATACAGTATTTTGATCATCATGTATATAAGTATGTGAACTTAAATCCAAAATCAAACTTCTTTCATCTTTAACAATAGGAAATATATGATTTGATAAGTGTTTAATGATGCATTTTATACTCTAATTTCAAGATTTTCTATTATAATTTTAAATTTGGTAACTATTATAAGAAGCAAATCTAGTATCCATATATGTATTTCAACTCAGGAGAACTATCCTGTAACTATTTTCTCTACATCTGCTTAGTATAATATATGTTTATATATTAATGTGCAGTACAAATTTGTAAACACGAGCATTTGAAACTTTGAAAGGAAATAATACTTGTCTTTTTTCTTTCAATATTTTATTGAAACAGCATGTCAAATGTTGGCCAGCACCAACCACACATGTAAGTACTTTTAATACTGGATATGTTCCAAATGTTATATGTATCTATTTGTTCTGTTTCATGTTGCCATTCAAACCATGTTTATTTGCACAATTTTAATGCAAATTATCATTTAGTTTCAGAGCAAATCTAAGAAGATTAAATGTATACGAAGATGCTTATATCAAAGTAACTATCACCAATTACCAAGCTATGCATTTGGTTTAAATTGTTCCAATGAACATGTTAAATTTGAAATCAGCTGGTAAACAATTGCTATATACCAATATATTGTTGGTTTTTCATCTAACTAAAGATTTTCAGCACAAAGGCAACATATCGCTAAAATTGAAATAAAATATTGTACTGCTCTGTCAATTATATTTATAAAATACAGGACCTGAAATCAGACATTGTAAGTCTGCATTTCCACATAAATATTTTGTAAGTATGCAAAGATTAGGTGTTTGTAATGTTCCTTTTTGAGGAGAATAAAGAGGCAAATTATATGAATTATTTAAGAACTAAACCTCACTTATTACATGACAGCTAGAATTTATCAAATTATATGTTTGGATAGGGGAAAGTATTTAATAAGGTGATAATATTACCCTTTATATGCATGCTATTGTTTCAAAGCATCATGTGCTCAAAATGACAGCACATGGTTATTGCTTCAAAATTTGTCAGAAACATATTTGTAGATTTTTATAAAAGCCATTTTAGATATTTCTACAAAACATTTATTTCAATCATGTTCTGACTTAACATTACACCAGTAAACTTACATGATACATGTTATCTACATGTTGATTTTCCCAAAGTGCAAAATACAAATGAATAGGAAAATGAAAGAAATCTTCCATAAAGGCAAATACAGATACTTGTCTTTATTTATTGCTGGCACCTCGTCAAATTGTCAGCACATGGAACTCTGATCATTCAAAGACTAATTTACTAACTCATCACTTGCTGATTTGAATTATTTATTTATTTTGTGCTATAGATGTGTTTCAAACTCACAAAAGAAGAATGCAGTCACATCTAATCTCCTACAAGATGTGGAATCCATAACTAATTGTAGCCAAGTATTGTGAATATGTACCTTCATAATTTAGGGAAAATGCAACTCTTCACTTTAGTAGCACAGTGAATAGAGACAATGATAGTAATGAGTTTGAAGACTAATATTATCTAAACTAAAGTTACATTTTAGACTTTAAAGTATAATTTCCAGAGGGCTTAGTCCCTCTGGTAAATGAAAAGAAATGATAGTCTCACCAGCTTAATCTTTGAAGTTATGTTACCTGAAGTTATATTTTAGTTTCTAAAATATAATGAAGATTTATTAATGTGCCTGTTGTCCATTTGTATTTCCGCTTTGGAGAAGTGTCTTTTTAGTTCTCCTCATTTTTTGACTGGGCTTCTTGCTTTGTTTTTGCTAAATTGTGTGAGCTTATTATGGATCTTTGTTATCAAACCCTTATCACTTTTGTGGAGGGCAAAATTTTTTTCCAATTCAGTTTCCTAGAAGAAATCATACTAGCAGAAGCAAGTCAGAAAGAAAAAGACAGAATTCAAATGGTTTCACTAATATATGAAACATAAGGAAAACCAACAAAAGGCCAGAAGAAAAGTCAAAACAAACTAACAACCAAACTAAAGTACACAACTTGCGGGGAGGGTGGGAATGGTCAGGGAGGGGAGGTGATGGTTGAACCATGGGGAATACAAAGATGTGAAATATATATATATATATATATATATATATATAATTAAGAAAATATAATGAAGATTTATTCACTTAGGCATGTATTCTACAGTTGGCTTCAAATTTGAAGTCAAGTCCATGATTTCAGCTTCACTGACTACTTCTCAAAATAGAAATTTCTTGACAAATATCTCTAACTACAGACCTGGGCTTGACTGGGTGTTGTGTAAGAATGAAGTAACATTCACTTACATCCTGAGTCAACATACACATTTTAGGGTGTTAATGAAAGATTTATTTTGGGTAGGTTACATAGCAAGGTCTGGATAAGTCAGTTGAATTTAGTCAGTTGAATAAGATGTTTTCTTTTAAAAAGGGGGGAGGAAATGATATATGTTATAGTCAAACAAAATGGAAATAGAAGTTTTCATGATTATACTTCAGGGCCTAATATGTATCATTAGGGCATTTTCATTTACTATTTCATACTTTATATTTTCCCCTATTTTTATTTATTTACTTATTTAATTGCATTACCATTAGTTTACAACATCGTATATTTAACATGTATATTTAACTATTTAATGGAATAGTTTCACACTTCCTTAGCTCCTTAGATGTACATCACCACATTATAACCACCATCAAAGCACTTTTGTCATGGTCCATTGTGCCCCATCCCACTTTAGTTCACAGCCAGCCATGCCTACTCTTCCCTTCTAAAGCAAGCCTAGTATTTAGTCAATGTAGTTGAAATGAAATTCCACAGCACTTTGGTTTTAGAGCACAATCATAACTTTAAAATACCAAGTAAATTGAGTTTTGCAAAATTCTGTTGAAGATTAAGAATTTATTCAATATAAAATGGTAAGTAAGGGCATAAAATATTAATTGTATGTGACTTAGAGAGGTAAGTGGCTTCCTGTAGATGATGAAATTGCTCAGAAGTAGGGGACTGTTTTCTGAACTTCTCTCTTTCAGGTCTGATTTTCTATAAATACTTTCCCTTGGTTACTTTCTCAATTAAAATTATGAAATAACAATTTGTGAATATTATACAAAACAATTTAAATTGATGTGTATATGCTAGCATTTAAGCCTCTGTTACTTTATGTTAATCACTCTGTTACTTTATGTTTATCAAAGTAATTCTGCATTATTGATTTTATATGGATAGTGTACGGCAAAATTTTCTGAAACAAAGCATGGTGTTACATGTACTTAGCAACAAAAGTATTGTTTATTTCTTAAATTATTATTAAAAAGTAAAGGAATTTTTTGCTTTTTCAGTTTAATATTTTGTCATAAATTACCAAGTATCTACCATGCAAGCCATCAAAATGTTCTATTATAATCTGATATGGAAGTTTCTACTTATAAAAATCATAATTTATTTTAGCATTTAAAGTTAATCTGCAGCTTTTTTGTTTTGAAATAGAAAGAAAGTATACTGTTGCTTTAATCCCTGACTTATTAAACTTGGGTGATACAGGTTTTCTGCCTCAAAGACTTATGATAACTACTTATTTAGTTTGTGCCACAAATAACATTTGATCTTGATTAGTATAATCAGTTTGAATGTAACCATGTGTTGTTCTATCCCTAACCCCAGAAGTGAAGGGGAATGCATTTTTTTTATGTAGGAACATTATATTCATAAGGCACAATGACTAAGCATTTTGAATGAAGTAAATAATGATATGCTTTTCCTTAATGTGGTTTGGAACATTAGAAAAACCAGTTAACTGTTTTGTTTAGTTTGAAATTATACTCCTAAATCATATACAATATTGTAACCCAATGCTACCTCAATATAAAATAATCCAATTAAAATAAATCAAGTCATGCTGTTGTCAAATAATGAACCTTGTCTTAAATGATGATAGAAGTGATAGTATAAAAATTAAAATCTGATTCATTTTAAAGAAATATAGGTTACACATAGGTCATACTTAACAGATATTTTTAACTTAGAACATTGTGAAAGGAAAGTTTTTAAATTCCTAAACAGATAATGTCTCACTTATGCTACTTTACTCTGATTTAACATGACTGACATATAGAAGTGAAATTATATTGTACTGATGTAATGTTTTTTTCATATGTACATTTCAATATATATATTTCATGTATTTTGAATATAATCTTCCCTACCCTTAAGGGATAATTTCGTGGTCTTTTTGTAGAACTACAACAATTTGTTTTTGTAAACAACATACAAAACACCAGACTTCTTAAAGGATAAGTAAACAAACTCCACATAAGAATGGTTTAAAAAGAAAGGAAAGAAGCAGTTCTCCTGCCTGCCTTGCCTATGTGGGTATCTCTTTTAACAAACCCATTCCTTTCAAAGACAGCTCTTTCAGCCTGCTTGTGTCTGTGCAAGTGTCCCTTCCTTTTCTTTCCTCTCCTTTTTATATAATAAATCTGCCCTTTAATATATAACTGAGCACTTTCGGCTCCTAAGGAAACAGCATGAGACACTGAAAGGGGAGCGCTGGTGAAACTTTCCTCAGAGGTAACCCAAGGACCCCACTCTACGATCCCAACACCTCTCCAAACACAACTTGAATGTTCATAACAAGCCTTACTAAAATGGCCCCTTCTTCCATCATTTCCCTCCAGACCTTCTTACAGTTGATCACAGCTAAAAGCCTAAATCCCTTTACCCAAATACATCTTCTTTGTTATAAGCACCACACTTAACCACTTTTTGGTGATTTTCTCATCTTTTCTGTACCACCACATGCATAGAAAAATGAACCTTTTCTGTCAAAAAAAAAGGAAATAAAAGATCACATTTATTTAGTATGTTTTGTTTTTCATTTTATCCTTGTATTAAATGGTTCTTTAAGCTGCAGAAGTTAATAAGAATAATATTTGAAAGTTTGTGTCCTCATTTCTATTTTAAATTGAGATTAGCAACTTTTTCAGCAGCAGCAAAGTACAATAGTATGATGCAACTAAACAACGAAATTTTCTTCTACAAAGAACAGATCATTAAAATGAAGCTAATATTCACAGATAAAACTAATTATTTTCATTGATTTCATAGAAATTAAACCCATCATCTGTAGTCATTGTCAATATTTAAGAAGCAACTGGGGCTCCCAGGACACCCCTCATTCTGCCCACTAACAAGCTGACATGACAAACTGCTTCATTCTAGCTAGAGATTTTATCACCTACAGTCAATTTTCATTGCAGTGTATGTCATCAACTAATATTTATTGAATATCTCATTGTGAGACCTAAAGTCATGTAATCATGAATTATTATGGGTCCTATTTGACCTATAACATTTCTTATGAACATTTGATAAGGCACTTGAAACGATTAACAGAGAAATGCTTTCTGATAGTGAAGTTTTTTAGCCTAATAGTTCTTACTTTTTCTTTGACTACAAACAAATGAAATGTGTTCACATGGAATTGTTTTAGGAATGTGACTAGTTCATTAAAGGCAATGGTTAATTGTTGGATTCTAATGAGCATGACTACATTTGCCTTTTCTAAAAGAAATTTGATTATCATTCATTTTGAGATGGTTGGCAACATTTGCCAGTGTGGATGGCACAGAGAAGTTGTACCCACAAAAACCATAGGAAGGATGGAAATAGCAGCCAATTGTTTCCTGTGTAATGGGGTTTGGTGATAAAATGTTTCCTGGTGCCTGTAATCCATACAACATTTGACTGGTAGAATTAGATGCTTGAAGACACTGTTCATTGAACTCTTCAGATAAACCATATTTTGCATTGGCAAACCTCAGTGAAGAAAACATAGGACCTTCCATCATGAATGGAGCCAAACATTTAGAATTTTTGCTGCTTGCTAGTCTTTCAGGAGCAGGCAAGACAAGATGTTGCTGTTGCCAAAAATTAGCTGGGCAAATCTTGTAGCTAAAGGGCAGGTTGATATTGTTCAGGTATGCCTCCACACAGGGCATTCCAAAGGAACTTGTAGGTACGTGAAATGTAGGTGGAGAGCAACATAGAGGAAACAAAGAGTTCAAAGGAGAGGGAGCTCCTCCACTAGAGGCCACTGGAGATGTGTCACTACTTCCACCTGTGAATGACAATTCATTTAATAAGAAACTGAATCAGTAATTATATCTATAACCATCCTGCATGTTTCTTACATTAACTTTCCATGCAAGTCCACAGTTCTTTTAACTTTTTTGGAAAAACACATGAACATTCTTCTGATCAAAGCTAACCATGATCTCTACTTACTACTACTATTCCTTTTTTACTATACTATGATAGTTTGGGCACTCATTATGTTCAAGTACTGTGCTGGGTAGTTGAAAAAAATTTACCCAATGAATTGAAAAAGAAACTCAATTAAATATGTCCCAGAAACAATTGTATATTACAAATAAAAACTAGTTTTTAAAAAATTTTTACTTGATTTTTAGGGTTGGTACAATAAATATTTATTGAATATCTACTAGGTACTGGGGCCTGTCTTTGTTTTGAAAATACAAGTAAACTAGATAGGATCCACTCTCATAGAACTTACAGAATGAGAGTAGGCATGAGAAATTCCTAGAAGACAAATTATTTCACAAATTAAGTTGGTATTGTCAAAAAGCTACTAAAATAAAACTTGATTAAATTGCACAAATTGGTTGTTTGGGGATTTATAGAAAACTTCACTCTGATAAGACACCAGTGCACATGAAAGCAATTTATAATTGCTTTATAAATTTATAAATGAAAATAGCATAGTTCTAAGATTTATATTTTTTCCTGACATGAAGGGGGAGACTTCCATGGTGCATTATATAGAGTTAAAGATAAATTTGCAGGTTAAACCATATCAAGATGAAAATGAAAGTGTTCATATCAAATTTGTTAAGTGATCATTTATGTTTGCCTAACTTCTACTAAAATTAGGGATAGTTGTACAGTGCAGGAAAATATACACAGTATAATTTATGCTTGAATTTAAAAACAGGTCATTGAATTAATGTGATCAAGGGACATGTATGTGTGTGTATGTGTGTTTATTGGTTGAGTTTGCTTGTTTTATTGTTGTTGTTACTGTTCTTTTTATCAACAATATGGCAAATATATCTTTTATGATTAAACATTCAGAAGTTATTTAAAAAAATAGTATCCTTTTTGCCATTTTGTGCAATTTGAAGAGCTTAAATTATTACAAAATGTATTATAATAAAATATCAATGATCACCTTTAGTCTTTCCTCCTTATTACTTAGTGTTAATGTGGATATTTAAAAAACACCTAAATGCAATCAGTTAAAATACTATTAAATAAATACATGTTCATATCTTTCTATGCAATTCTCTATACCAAATTAATAGTTAATTCAGTGAAATATTTCACCAAATGATTAAAATTATCTCTTCATATTTCCTTTGATTATTATGGTATTAATTTTTAAAACTCAATCTAGCTACACTGTTGATAATTTTCTCCATAACTGTGACTTTAGTCTTCAGAGACAAACAACATTGATGGGGTAAAAATGGTAAAGTAATTATATTTTGTTTGCAAATACTCATTAAATATTTGAGTAAGTGTAGCTATATATTATTTTACTAGAAAAGCCTGAATTTTCTAAATATTATTATTTACTCATGTAGTGCATTACCTGAGAATGAATGCAATGCAAATATTTTAAATCTTTGTGACAATTAAACTTATTATAATGGTTTACTATGTTTTAAACATTTGCTTTCTAACTTAATGCAAAAGGTGATTTAGTGAAGTAAAAGTAAAATTTAATAGAAGTCATTTTAGTTTGCGCTGGAAGTTCTCATAAAACTAAAATATTTAATATATAACACATATTCAAATAAACCACAAGTAGGTAAATACTAAAGGATACAAGACAGTGAGATACTAAAGAATTCAGGTGAGAGCTAGAGATCTTGCAAGTCAAAAAATAAATTATTATGGCTCTGTTCTTCTCTTCATGGCAGATCCCCTCTCTTCTTACTTCCTTATCAAGATAAATTATTTTGCATGGCTTATAATTTTGTAATTATGGTATTGTAATATGTATACCTATCTGAAACTTGTTTTCTTCCCACAAAAAATAAATAAAAAATATAAATATACACTTAGTTTCTGGTACACATACATTTCCTAGTATATACTAATCCCTTCTGTAACATTTGATACATAGTTGTCATTTTATTAACATTTAAAAATAAAAATTAATAAAACTTTCCTTACCTTGTGTCTCTGCACCAAAAGTTTTAAAATTCACAGTGAAAGAAGGCCTCCATGGGTAAGTCTCTAAAAGTCCATCCAATACACCCCTGAGAAAAGATTACAACTTCAGTGAAACCAGACTACAATTCCTGAAAATGATGATTATGTAAATTCTGAGTTATTTTGTTACAGATTTTAGGGTGAATATCTGAAATACTTTTCTTTTATTACTAGATTTCTGAATAAAATTCTCTTCCCCTGAATAAAAAACCCAGGATGGAATAAGCAATGGGTTGATGAGGAAGTGAGAAGAGGTAAGGTTTTAGATACAAAACATCTAGATACCTCTCCTACCAGCTACTAGTTACAAAACTTAGGACCTCTGAGTTTCTGTGCCATGGTTTTCTTATCTGAAAATACTTGTGAAGTGGGCAATATAAATATTATATGTGATTGTTGTGTTGGTTACCTGTTTCTTCCAGGGTCTCTAAATCCTTTAGCAAAAGGATTTCTGTCTATTTTCAGTTTGGTAATCTATGGATTCAAACGAGAGAGAAAAGAAAGTATTACCCTCATTATCAACATGGTCACGTTGCTTTTAATGGCTACAACAAATCCTAGGTGCTTTTCATGTTAAATAGATGTGAAAATATTGCTAAGTCAAATTTTGATTGTCTCCCTCTCTCCTGACATTCTTTGTTTTGCTTTCTTTTCTAACACAGGACCTACAAAATTCATAATTAAACTAACCTTTGATGACAATACAATAAGATTATGATTTTTTTAACTGTATAAAATTTAATTCATGAAGTGTAACTTGCCTTAAGATCCTCTGGAGCTATACCTGCTTGCCTGCGATCTAGTTGGCTTTACCTGCTGGTTTTGGTAAGCTGTCACCGTGGTGAACTCAGTTTCTTTAAAGGAGAACGTTTTAACCCCTTCAGCAGGCAGGGACTGAATCCGGGACAGGTCAACTCTGCTGTCCTGTTCCATCACATGTACCCGGGGCTTGTACTTATGCATGGACTGCAGAATGATCTGGAGGAGAAATGGTCAAATTCTGCCTAGAAATTGACTTTGCCTCATGACACTGGTCCCTCTCAACACCCCCAAACTGCCCACACACAAAAGTTAGACTAAGCCATGAAATCTAGGCTAATAATAAAAGATTTTGCTGTACCATCTGACTCCAGACAAAGGCCCTCAGAGCTAAGAGATTTGCTGAGTGGGGTGTAACAACAACAGGTAACAGTGATTCCATTTCCAAGTACGATAATTTCCTGCTGCTGAACGTAGATGATCATGTAATGTCCCCAGTGTCACTGGGATTTGACTACCTGGCATGAGTTACATGGACTATAATTGATGGACTACTATATGACATCCCCCCACTTCTTTATTGAGGAACCTCTCTGTCCTTTTGTGTCTAGGGTAGACAGGGCAGGGACTGAGGTGCACCAGGAAAGAAAACTCAAGATGTATGCTATCTGTAAAGGCCTTCCATGGGGATGGGTCATGGGTGAGATTTCTACCACATACCATGCCACACAAAAGCTGCCCAACTCGGGGGACGGAATCACAGCCCACTGTGATTACCCAAGAAGGATTTGCCAGAAAACCCCATGAACTAGACCCTCTACTCTACCAGATGAGATGCCCTGCTTAATCAAATCTCATTTAGTCTTCAAACTTCTTATGCTCACCAACCACAACAAGCAATCTCAGACACCAGAGGTTGCAGGCCTCAGGTCCAAAACTTGAGAATTCCCATACTACACATGCATTTCTGGCAGATGCTCCTTGGCTTCTCCAGGAAGACCCTGGAGTTGAATCCCTGGCATCTCCCTTGCCTCCTGGGAGCAAAGGATTGCTTGTACTTACGTGACCTTTGTCATCCATCTCATTGTTGGTGAGTTTCAAGCGATCGAAGCTGATGATTTGCCTCATCCAAGTCTCTCCAGAGCAGGGGGAGTCCGGGTGAATATAGAACCTGGTAGTAATGCAGGAGTGGTCAGTATTCCCAGCCACCATCCACTGTGAGCTATGGTATACGTACCTGAAAAGACATGGAGTGTGGCATTAGGTGCAGTCAAAGTCAGGAATTTAGGAAGAAGCCAGAAACTGGGGTCCTAAGGGCCTTAGACAAGATTTGTCTATAATTCCTAAAGGCTATGAGTAGGAGGATCCAACTTTGTTTCCATAGAATGTTCAGGGACAGCAAACTGTAAATAAGCATATGTTATTAGAATGCAATGAAATAACAGGAGTAGTAAAATGTCTTGGAATTGCATTATGGTTGCATTTTATGAAGGGAACAGCAGCAGAAGGTGATCTAACCCATTTTGCAACAATAATACTCTGGAAAAAAATAAAACCTTTTGTATCTTGGGCAAGAAGCCTCAGGAAATAGTAGAGTGGTAAAGAGCGTGTTTGTTCAGTAGGAATGCTACAGTTGTGATCCAAGCTTTTTGCCAATAAGGTTTCCCATCAGAACACATTCAGGAACTCTGCTTTATGTGGCCCCAGAGCTGATTTTTCTGTTTCCAATCTCAACAGCTCAACTATATGCAGCATTCCCAAACCAGCTCTAAGAGGAAAAGCAAATGATTTTTTTCCTATTTTCACACAGAGACACTTTTGCTTAAGGTAAGACTCTTCTCTGCTCCTCAAACCTGGAGGGTTGTCTCCTTCAACAACTGGACACACCCTCCTAGGCTCAACACTCAAAACCCTAATGTGCTTGACTCTGAGGCTCCTGCAAAAACATCAGAGCCCCTTGAATCAAAGCACTGGCCAGTTGTGTACTTCTGCACTGTGAAACCAGAAGGACTTCTTTGTTTTAGGGCAATGCAGCCATATTTACCCTGCTCTAGGTCAAGAGCTGACATCAAGAACTTATACCTATATTATGGGACCTGACTCTGCCTCAGGGAAGAGGCTAAAGAAGAAAGGAAAAAATGAATCTGAGTGATAACTGCTAGGCTAGCTCTGGAGGATAAATCAGGACATCACTCAAGGACACTGTTGCCAAAGCAGCACCGTCCAGAGACATCTGTGACCTGAGTCTCCCAGGCATTTCTTCTCCAATTATGTCAAACAGCTTCTCTTCCTGCCTGAGCAAAAACCTCTAGTTTGCACAGAAAAGGCCAGAGTTGGGAATAAGTGAGATATTAAGGGTACACTGAAGCACAGATGGGCACCTGTTATTCAGAAGTGAGAGAAAAGAAGAGCACGTCTACTCTTTTCTCAATTTGAACTCTTCTCAATATTTCTTTGAGAAAGAAAATTCAAATCCAAAAGCCCCCATGAGAGCAACCCAATCTGTCATAGTAGTTTTCAAAATAGTTTTTTTCAGGAATGCCACCTCCAACCTGGACCCTTCTTTGGGGCTGGTTACCTATAGCGTTTGGAATCCACAGGTACTACATCAATGGCCAGATAGTATTGCTTCCCTGGGTCCAGTCCTTTTACCTTAACCCGAATGGAGGGGAACATCCGCCTGTGGAAGAGAAAATAAAGACTGAACAGGGTTCTTTTAGAGACATTTGAAAACGGATATGCTTGGGACAAATGAAAAATGAAGGAATTCACAATGCCCTTCCTATTCTAGGACAGTTTCAGAGACTGGTATTTGCTACATGAAGAAAGTTGAACAAGTTGAGAGAATTTCTGAAAGGAGAATATTCTCACCATAAGTTTTTGTTCAGTCTCCCACCTCTCCCCCAATACCCCCCCATTGTAGAATCTATAGAAGAAAAAGTAGGAAAAGAAAAAGTTGTGACTTTCCTGCAGATTTTCATCAGTACTTACTGTGAAGCCTATTTGAAAAAGACTGAAATTAGGAAGATTCACACACACACACAGAGAAATTACAAAATTCCCATGAAGAAGCTAACCCACAGCAAAAAGGTGGAAGTGGGACAGGCTCACCTCAAACTAACCTGGGCAAGGGATGGTGGACTGGGAGTCTGCTACGTGGGATATTGTTCACTGAAAATTGTGAGGCTTTGAGAGAAGCTTAGCCATAACTTAAGACATGGGATGGCATATGGTACATGCCACATGGGTCTAACTTTTCTTAAATACCGCACAGGCAGGAAGTGGTAGAATGAGTTTTTGAAGTTAGGGGTCCTGAGTGTACAGGAAAGAAAGGCTGAGCCATTAGAATGAGCTAGGTATGCGGTCAGACTTAGTCTGGTCAATGGAAAGACAGGGGTATTCTAACATCGCGGTGGAGAGGTGGACCGAGGAGTACTAGACCATGAACTGGAATCACTGCCCACCGCCCCGTATCTTAGGAAAGTGAGAGGTACATTAAGCGCCTACTGTCTGTGGCCCTCGAACAGCTTGGCCAGAGGCAAACCTGCCAGCCTTAGTAATGATCATCTCAGTCCCAATATCATGGAATCTCTTCCACAACTCGGACCCTTGAAGCTCCACGTGAATAGACTCCTTCTCTTCCAGGTTTTCGCTGCTGTTTAGGTCACCGCCGCAGCCTCCGCAGCTTGTTAAGGTAGTAAGGGAGGAGGACTCTGTCTTGGGTAGATTTTCTGTTGAACACAGAGATGCCGCGAGTCTGAGAGAGCTTCGCCGCCCCCCCCCCCTCGCTGACTCCTGTTCTGAATGGGACTGGCCTTGTCTGTTCCCTAGGAGTCTCCGCGGCGGATTCCAAAGATCCCCACAACACCCACAGTGGCCCCCTGATTGAGGGAAAGGGACCCGGGGCGCGCCCAATGAAATGCACCGCCCGTCTTCAAATTACTTCTCACTCTCCTTGCGGATGTTGGATCCCTCAGAATCTCTGTGTGCCTTGCTTCATACCCAAAGATACAGCTACCCTCCCACTCTCAGGGCTTTGGGAAGGCTAGATGGAGAGTCTCACTTCTCCACAAGCATATTGACACCCTCTCCTTCGCTGCAAAAGAACCACAAAACTGTGGAATGAACTTTGAAGCTCTGAAACTTCCCCCACAGTCAGGTGGCAAAGGGGTTCCCTGAAGCCCGAACTTGGTCGTACTAATGGGCCAGGGCATCCTCTTGTAGAGCAAGCCACTGTTCCAGCGTCGCAGACTAGGCTGAAATTTAAGGACCTGGCGGATTCGAGTGGCAGACTCGGAGAGTTGGGGCACCGGGAGCGGTACTTACGGGGCAGATCTCCCTTCTTCCCTGTTGCGCTGCTCCTTCTCTCCTCTTCCTTCTCCTTCTCCTCCTCGTCTTCCTCCTCCACCGTCTCCTCCGTCTTCTCTTTCTCCTCTTCCTCCTCCTCTTTTCTTTCTTTCTCCAGCAGCTCAGGCTGCACCTCCTCTTTTGAGACGCGCCGTTTTCTTTTGCTGGGTCTCCCCACCAAGGCTTCCACTGAAAAGGCGTGCGCCCGAGAGCTCAGAGCCATCCCTGCGGGGAGTGAAGGTAAACGCGCTGCAGCTTCAGCCTTATCTGGTATCTGGGAGGGAGCGTGAGGGAGGGCGCGCAGGATAGACGAAAAGAGTGAAAGCGGAAAAATTGCCAAATCCGAAAAACAATTCTGGATCTATATTCAGACAAACAAAAAAAAAGTGTATGTGTGCAATAATTTATATAGAAGTCTACTTTTGTCCTTGAATAGAATAAAAGGAAAGGAAGATCCACTGGCGCTAGTCTTCAGGAGTCTAGTCTCTCCTCCCTTGGCAATCTCCTCCCTCCCAAAGGAACTGTGCAGCAGACCATCTGCCCTCAAAGCCTGGATTCCAGGACCTGGCAGAGTTTAGAGATTGGTAAATGAGAGCTTTTTAGGGAGCGGATCTGCCACCAATGGCGGCTCAGGCCTCTGGGATTGGGAGGTACAGTTGCATCCAACCAAGTGAATACTGGCCCTTAACAGCCTCCAACTGATTGTTTTGGGAACTGTTAGAAACAATAAAAACAAAACAAAAGAAAACAAAACACCTTGAGTGACACTTCAGAGTCTGACCTGAGGGGATGGGGGTGGAGAGGGACTTTGGAGATCGGCTGGAAAGGGGCTCAGGATAGGCAGGAGGAAAGCTACACAAAGTTATTAAATTGTGAAACTCAAAGTAACTAGATTCAGAGAATGGTGTTGGGGATTCTTTGTTCTCTAGTGAGCACATTGAGGAAATTTAGGGGAACATAAGCTTTGTGGATTGGTTGGTTCTGAGTTTCAAATTGGGTGGAATCTGTGCTAGTCCAGTTGAAGATAAGTCAGGGTTGTCAGGAGGATCCCGGATGCTTAATGTCAATGATTAGAACAAATCTGGGCCTTCAAGACCTGCCTCTGCTTGAGCCCTATATTCCAACACAAATTCTATTCTTGCAGGACTTAACTAGTGGACACAGCCAGACTTCAGGACCATCACCAAAACTACCAGTCAGAGCTTTATTCCCCAGGGAGGGCACTTCAAAATCTTAGGCTCAAATAAATGTATCTGGGAATAATTTCCTGGGCAGAGTTCTATTTTTCTTAAATAGGGTAAAGGCACATTCTTTGTACCAGAAGAGTCTAGCGTACCCCTTCGGAGGAGCATGTTTATGCATGCAGATGTGAGATGTCTACATGTGTCCATGAGGTTTGGTCATCCACTTTTCATCAGAAATAAGAGACCAGGCACTCCTTGACTTGCAGATTAGATCTAACAAGTGGCACTTACACATTTTAGATCTTATACATTTGTTTAAAGAACATTTAAAGTCAATTCAACTCTGTTAAAAATAAAATAGAATTTGAATGAATTAATAGTATCTTAGTACTGGAGTTTGAGTGTGAAAAGCAAAAAAAAAATATATGGCCTTTTTCTTTTAATTCTTTAGGTCATATGTACAATGATTCTGATAGAGGTGCTGGGTTATGGGCATCTGGCTGGTCTACAAGAAGGAGATATGTAGGCAACTGACAATGACTTTAAGTGTATTATGATCTCAAACAGTATGGCAAAGTTTATACTACAGCCTGAATGCTGCTGAAGAGTTTGATTCAATAACAAATTACCCACTGCTCAACACACAGAACTGGCAAAAAGATTGTTTGCCCAGAGGACAGTGTGAAGCTCTCAGTGCAAGGTCAGCATACTAGGAACTTGAAACGGAAAACAGTCAGCTCTGGATGTGATCTCTGTCACATCTCTATGGGCATTTATTTCTTTGTGCAGTCATTAATGGAGAAGTGGAGAATATTAATGCTTTTTTTCAGAAAGTTTATATTTTTATCTATTGTACAATCTTAACTAAAAGACAGAGTTCACAAAGAGAAGTCAAATTCATTTTTTAAACTTAGAGTGTTAATCAAATAAACATTTGAATTATTGTCTCCTAATATGGGCATTTCTTGCTAAAAGGCAAGAAGTTGCCTTGTATAGAAAAGGAAGGTTTTGCTTGGTAGCTTTTTTTGCAAACAGATTTATATAAAAACATGACAAGATATTGTAAAAGGCAAAATATATTTGTTACAATGTGTGTTCTAGTATTTCAGACTATCTATTATATATGATTTTTCTGAATCAAGAAAATAATATGTCTTCAGATCTAAAGCCCTTTCTTAGTAGAAACCTTTTCCTCAATATTTATTAAATACATATAACTTAATCATCCAGGAATTTTTATTTTGACATCTAAACTTTTTCAATTATGGTGTAAGTATCAGATTACATCACAGGAGAAATGTAGCTCACTGTCTATGGCCATTATCACCCTGCATGCACCCGATCTCGTCAGAAATGGAGCTCAGCTCTCCCTCATGTGTACTCATCTGAAGTTCAGTCCATTCTTGTTAATTTTTAACTGAGAAAAAAAAAGTTACTGCAAATCTTAGAACCAGTTTTTCAATCTGTTCAATTACTGAAGCACTGGGTTCTCTTGTCTGGGGGCCTGAGGAACATGTATTTACACCAGCTTTAATTCTCCATAGTTACAGGTCTCTCTTTTAAGCATAAACCATTATAGGAGATTCTTTTCTATGGGAAACATGCAGAGAGAGAGAGAGACAGACAGAGAGAGAGAGAGAGAGAGAGAGAGAGAGACTGGAATGCATGGGTGCCCACATTACAGAGAAGAGTGATTTTTTCAAAGTTTGACAATCGATCTTGAATTGACCCTAAAAATTTACCACTAGGAACACACAGCAAAGTCATCATTTGAAGGAAAAATTAATTTGTGGTTAATACAAATCATATCTATCCCACATCTATGGTGCGATACAGGAAATAGGTGTTCCTTAAGGGTATGTGATTTATTACAGCTCTAACTAAATATGAAATCTGTATGTGTAATTTCTACCTCTAATAAAAATTCCAATATTATATTCATCATTATTTAATAGTAAATGCTTCTGGTGAACTGTACATGTGTTAAAGTAGATGATTACAATTAGGATACTGTATTTGAAAGATACTATATTTCTCAGAAATTTTTGATGCATGAAGGAAAAAAATTCATAGCCTCTCTAGCTTTTTTATATAATCAATATGGATTATTTATAATTTTAGTATTTTTAAATGGTTAATATTATTACTTTACCTACTTGTGGGTTTTTTCCCCCAGAGTATAGTGTTTCTCCCCTCAGGTGTGATCACCATAGTTTTCCCACCATCAAAGATATAGATCATTTAAAGAAAGATTAATGCATAAAAATCTGCCAGGAAGAAAAACAATGTGTTCTGCAACACTTACCAAAGGGATGATTTCAAATCCATATGGAGGAATTCCAAATTCCACTTTTAATTTACTAAGGAAGAAATGAAGCAAATGAGATGTGAGGCAACTTAATACATACTTCAAATACATATTTATATTAAGTATAAATATATTATGCTTTATGTTGGATACTTAATACAAAACTACAAGAAACTTCATGATAGAGACTATTTCCACCAATTGTTATTCTCCTTATCTTCCTTGATCCTCATTCCCCTTGCTTAAACTATTTTGGCATAGTTCCAAACTTGTAGCATATGAGTCTGCAATGTATGAGTCTACAATAAGTTGCTCATAATCACCTTGCCATTACGGGGGGGAAATCTACTTAGAATAAATCCCAGGAACATAGTCAAGAAATACAAAGTCTGTTTCATAATGACACTGAGTACCTGACTTTAACTTTGCATGGAGTAGCTGATACTTCAACTAATAAATAATCTATGTTTAAGTGAATTTTAGCTGGATTTTCATCATTTGCAACTAAAAGAATCCTGACAAATGCACTCGACAAACATTTAGAAGATCTCCTTTTTCTTCTAAATCTTATTCTTCCTCACCTTCTTGTCCTTATTCAAGTGGTTCTGTAAAAAGGGAAATTAAAAACTATAAAATATCCCAGAATCATGAAAATTGAGAGCAAATTTGACTTTCTAGAGCTATAATGATTAATAAAATGAAATAAGGTTCCAGCAGTACAGTTTGGTAAGAGACAGATTTTAGATTCAGACTGACTTGGTTTAAGTTCTGACTTTGCTACTTTCTGTGTGAACTTACATTAGTTTCTTTTGCACATCTATTCTCCTTATTCTACATGTTTAAATTTGTACTTCTAATATGTTCATCATAGGGTATGTTTCTATAAGTTGTGTATGTATCTGAAGGTTAGTATGTATATATATATACATATATATATATGCACCAGTTATAATTGTGTCTGGGATATAGTAAACTCCCACAGCTGTTTATAAAGAATGAAATTTAATGTCCAAATCTGTGAATATTTATATCAGCTAAAGTATATAAATCCCATGTGGTCAGACACTAGAAGAAGAAATTCGTGCCATTACTGGCACTCCCCAACTTTTGATTACTCTTAAAGCAGATTCAAGAATCAGAAAATTTTAGTCCTTTTATTTCTTCATATAAAAAGATGTATTTACAACTCCATTTAAAAGCAGTTTTACAAACAGACAAGAAAAATTTAAAACTGTCAATAGAACTGAAGCATAGAACAAGAGAGGGTAAGGAGGGTAAAATCAATGGTGGAATGGGCACAAAAGATTAAGATGGTTCATGGGTGAAAAGGTGTTGGGAGAATCTCAGGGTAGTCAATGGTGTAATATATACATATGTGTGTGCGCAATCAATTAAAAATAAAATTTAAAATATAAACAAATAACTAAAAATAAAAACAGTTTTTAAAACAAACAGCAGATAACAGTAAAATTGAATTAAATATGTTACCAGAAGTTACCAGGTTTATAACTATTAACAGAATGTTGCATCATGAATAAGATAATAATTTGAGATATACCATTATTTCTCCACTCATGCAGCTAGGTAGAAACAACATATTTAGTAACAAATAATACTTCATCCCATTAACCACCTTTCTTTTCGTTTTTTTTAAATTGTAAATGTAGTTTTTATTTTTTATTAATCATTTTGTTAACATATTTATGTATATATGTATATATATATAACATCATTGCGTTAACCACATTTATTAAAGTCGAGAATGATTTTAACAAATAAGTCTAGTGACTCAAACCAAAATATTGCATTGGAGTTTCAAAGACCATGGGAAATACATATGATAGAATACATATTCTGATTTTACAACTTGATCTTTGGAGAGAGATCTCTGGTATTTACCAAGGCAGTGGAAGTGCATGTTCTTTTATAGTACATCTTATAGATAAAATAAATTAATTTATATTCACTTCCTCCTTGATATTTCCAACACATTTTCTCCTACTTATTTTAACACCTCACCTCATCTTGGCCAGGGCATGTTAATAACGTTAGACATTTCCTTTCCTACTTCTATGATGGTTTGTTTTAATCAGAGCTTTTCAACACCTAACATCCAGACAATTACTGATAGTGAGAAATATTAGGTAATGGGTTGAGGAATTTTTCAAAGTTCATTAAAACACTGAAGGTAGGCAAACATCTAGTCCTTCCATGCAAGAGCCATCTATGCTTACTCATGCACAATCTCCTTCCCGTGTTCCTGTGGTATCATTACTAATTAAAAAGTTTCTCCTGTATCAAGTGAATGTTTCTAGTGCTAGATGTTCTGACTAATGCTTTCAAGGGGCAAAATGGCAGACCTTAACAATGAAGTAATAGATATATGCAGGAAAGACACATAAATAGAACCACTGAAAACAACAAGGATTTTGCTCTGAATGCATCATGTTTTAACTACTGAGGAAAAAGGAGAACATGAAAGAACAACAAAGTCAATGATCATGTATTTTGGAGACTGAATGGCAGCCTTTAATAAAGTTGGTCCACAGGACCATGATTTACACTGAGAAGCAACTCACTCTGGTCACTATTAAGTATGGGAGTTGACGAAATCATCTCATCTGTTGAAGCCAGTAAAAAATTGCCATTTCTCAAACTCTAGACGTTGAATCTCCAGTCTGAAAATAGCCTTACCTTACTTATCAAAAAAGATTGATAGAGAGCTTGCATATATAGCTATTTTTATATTTTATGAGTTGGGAATCCACAGTCATTTAAGTTACTTCTCATGGAAAGTCATTATTGAATTGTCTTGAAGGCAATGAAACATTCAGATGATGCCAGTGACTATGGAAATCAGTTAGATTAGTTGGTTAAATGTGCTGGCATTTAATAAATACTGAAGTACTTGGTATCTCTCTTTAGAATTGATTTTCAGAGTTCGAGGCTCCTGGCTTCCTACTCAGGACTACAGGCAAACGCTTCTGGGGAAAAATGCCTGAGGCAGAAGTAGTGATTGGTCTTGTAGGTTGGATTGTCCCATCTCCATCACCATCCCTTCTAGCTGGAAGATCCTTTTGAAACTCCAGTTAACAGTTCAGCAGTTGAATGTGGGGTGAGCTCCAGGTAGGCTGTGTCTCCAGTTTGCCCATTAAGTAAGCACAGGTTGTTAGGTAATTAGATGCCCTGGGCATATCAGAGCTGTTCAGGAGACATGATACCTTCTTGAGTACCAGTGCTCACATATCCAAACCCCACACCTGCCAAAAAGAGTAAATGCAAACATATATTTTTAACTCATAGGTAATTCCAGAAATGGACTAATTAATATTCCTGATGTAGAGTGAAACATACTCAGGGCAACTCAAAAAGAACTGAAAAAGGCAAAAACTCTAAGCTAGAAGACTTTGCTAGTACTGAGTAGTAAACTATTGGGACTTGAAAGTAAATGCTTGTTTGATCTTGGAGAGGAGACGCCTCTACAAAACAGATTTCTAATCAGTATGGTTTAATTGGATGACCACTGGAACACTCTCTCTCTCCTGCCCCAAGGAAGTATCTTACTTTCCAAAGAATGAGAGGAAACCTAATTATCTGGGATTTGGTTAAGGCACTGTAAAATCACGTGTTACCTGGAAGAACCAGGGGACTCAGGAATGAAACTCCTAAACCAGGTGAAACTTGTGCCAGTCCTGCATGGAAAGCAAGCATTCAAGCAGTGTCATAGAGTTGCTTATCAAAATTGAGGGCACAAAAGATTAAGATGGTACATGTGTGACAAGGTGATGGGAACCTTGGAGTAGACAATGATGTAATATACATATATATTTATATTTTATATATATAAATATTCCACAATCTCCTTCCCAGTGTGTATAATCAATAGAAAGTAAATAAAAAATTGAACACTAAATTAAATTCATTAATTATGACTGAAGAGTCCAAGAATGCATTCCAGAATTTCCAGTGTTTCCAACTTACTGTCAACCATGCATAAATCTAAGGTTCTTCTTGATGATTTCCTGGGCAAGTCATAATGGTCTAAGGAGAACTATACTCTTTTAAATGTAATTTTTCTGGATAATATTTTCCCTTCTAAGAAAAGTAAAAAGAGGGATTTTATTTTTCATTTGTTATTTTCCTTTTCATTTTGTTTCTGTTTTTAAGCCCCAAAATATCAATGTAATGAACAGCCTCCAGTGGTTTTGGAAGATAACTCAATAACGTGATTTTCCAACTGTCCATTCCATATCTCCCTAAAGAAGAATTTTGAAACAAATCTGTTTCTGCATTTTGAAACACAGAAAAATCTGTTTCTGATCCTTGTTTCATGTTGGGAAATGTGTTTCCTCTTGTAATTGCAGCTATTTGCTTTTGGTGATATTTAAAACTAGCTGAACTGAGTGGAATTGATGTTTGTTTAACCATGAAGGAAATGGCTCTTGATCAGGCAGGCAATTACAAATCAAATCTGTTCACTTCCCAAACAAAACAAAGGAATTTGTAACAAATTTTCTTGTGCAGAAAAAGCACAGCAGGCTATTCTCTATGAATGAAAGAGTTTTCCCTATTGGTGAGAATTGCAGTGAACTAGGACTCCCATCACAATGCACTTTCTGGGAATTCAAGTGAACAGGGCCCTTTTGTGTCTCTGTGTTTGTATGAGGGGGGGCATGGGTTGTAAGTATAGGTAAAATGCACAATCTTGAAGTGGCAAGGTCTTTGGCCACAGGAGAAGAAGTTTGTGCCACCAAGTTCAGTCTTGCAACTCCTTGCAACTCCCGAGTCTTGCCTTTCTCTCTTCCCACTGCCCCACTGTCCATCAGGAGCTTCCTTCTACTAGTTTTTAGGACAAGGACAATTAGCTGATACTTCATTTCTAGTCTTGGGAATGAGGACTTTGACAGAATGGGATCTATCATACTGAAGAGTCAAGTATTCAAAGGACAAGGGTGTTTCTACAACCTTCCTCAGTGTGATTAAGTATTAAACAAGTACTAAGTAGGCATTATGTGGATAGCAGTTGTAGTGTCAGTCAACTGGGCACACATTTTGACATTCCAAAGCAATTTCCATATTTTCAGCAGGTGCATTAAACTTCTGGTGTCCCCTACCAAACCAGACCTGGGGAAATGGATGAGAAAATAAGATCTTGGTTTTCCATGGTTCAGGTGACATGGCGGCACTCTAGAGAGACACTGGGCACAGGTCTTTAGTAATAACCATTGCCACTTTTTAAAAACTTGCTACTTGTTATTTCTTTATATATAAAATATTAATCCTCACATCAGTGACAAAAAGTGAGCAATGAAATTTCATTTCCAAATTATGGAGATGAAGCAAAAAAGGCCAAGATAAAAATCACATTATGGCAGAGCCAGTTGCCACTCTTCAGTACTGCAGTGAGCTTGCAAGGCTACTCTTCAGGGACCAGAAAGTAAAAAATTTCAAAACCCTCTACTACCATCACATACCCCTTCTCCTGTCACAGATTCCTGTAATGATTCACAGGAAGTTTGATACAGGTCTCTGGGGAAAAACCAGCAGCCACCTCTCTTGAGAGCAAGCACCATTCCTGTGGTTATCTTCTGGTCTCTGTGCAAAATCCTACTTCTTGAGCAAACCTACAGGTCCTACCAGTCCACAGAGTCAGTCTCTTAGTCAAGGACCTTTTTTTCTTCCAGTAAAGCTAATAAATGCCCTGCACACCAAAATGGGCTCAGAGGATTGAGGAGACTGTTGTCATTCATCAGGATATTCATAGCCTCTTCTTAGAATATAAAAGTTGTATTTGGGAAAAAGAGGTATTCTCACAAAGAACACAATATAGCAGACCTTTGGTACTAGGTAGAAGCTTGAGCTGTTTCATCTTTGTTTTCACTTTGCACATTTTCCATCTCATATAATCACACAATTTTTTGATTTTATTTTCATTTTAACAAATGAATAATTTGTTCTTATTTATTTAGAGGTAAAGTTGATCTACAACATTGTATATGATTTATAGGTACAAAATCACATCCTCCAGGTGTATATTACCATGTAACATACACCACCAAGACACAGTAAGTACTCCAATATAGGCTATTGTGTTCCCTCCCTGCTTGGCTCTACCCCTTGCTCTCCCTAGCTGGTAGCGTCAGTTCTGTAGTTAGATTCTAGAGTTTATCACTAGTTTGGTTTCATCTGTGCCATTGTATTGTTTGTTAATATTTCACAGATAAGTGACACCATTCATATTTGTCTTTCTCTTTCTGAATTATTTTACATAGCATAATCCTCAACAGTTCTATTCATGTTGTCATAAATAGCAAGCTTTATAGCTGAGTAGATTTATTATACATATATGCCATGTCTTTCAAATCTACTTACCTGTTTTAGGAATCTTAGTTTGGTTACTATAAATAGTGCTGAAATGTATATAAGAATGTATATATCTCTTCAAATGAATGATTTTGCATTTTCTGGGCAGATACCTAGGAGTGGAATGATGGGGTAACATGACATATTTATTTTGAATATTTTCAGAAATCTCCATACCATTTTCTATAGGGACTGGGAGTGGAATGACTGGGTAACATGACATGTATTTTTAATATTTTCAGAAATCTCCATACCATTTTCTATAGGGACTGGGCTAATCTACATTCCTACCAACAGTGAACAAGAATTCCTTTCATTTCCACATCCTTGCCAACAGTTGTTTTTATTTTTTTCTATTCTTTTGGATATAGACCTTTTTCACAAGTGTGAGGTGGTATCTCATTATAGTTTTGATTTGCAATTCCCTGAAAAGTGATGATGATCATTTTTTTCCATGTGATTGTTGGCTATCCATATGAAGCACTTACACAAGCAAAACTATAACACATTGTTAAAAGAAAAACAAGAAGAAAAAAGAAATAAAAAACTACTCCTGCTTATATAGTGGAAAAACTAACATTAAAATGGTCACCTTGCACAAAATAATATACAGATTCACTGTGATCCCTGCCATAGCTTTAATGTACTCTTCAAAAAAATAGAAAAGCATATTGAACCACAAAAGATCCTGAATAGAATAACCAAAAAATCGTGACTAAAAAGAGGAACATTGTATTTTTTCGTTCCCAGACTTCAAATTACACTATGGAAATATAGTAATCAGAACAGTACTATACTGGAACAAAAAAAAATGGATACACAGACCAATAAAATAGAGCCAAGGGACTAGAAATTAGCCCACATCTATATGAACAATTAATGTGTGACAAAAGAGCTAACAGTTTATATAGGAAAAAGGAAAGTCTTTTCAGTAAGTTATGTCGGGGAAACTGGACAACTACATGGAAAAAAAATGGAACTAGGCCACTCTCTCACATTGAACACAAAAATAATACACGGTACATAAAAGTCTTGGATGTAAGACCTGAACTCACAAAATAAATATGAAATAATGTAAACACTTTATGTCAAAAGCATCAGAGATTTTTTATGGATTAGTTTACAACATCAATAAATTAAAAAATAATATAAATTATTGGGACTACATCAAACTGAAAAGGTTCTTCACAGTGAAGGAAACTATCACTAAAGCAAAAAAAGAGAAAAACACTTTATCAAATGGGAGAAGTCATTAATACAGCATATATTTGACAAGGGACAGATATTCAAGCTCTATAACAAACTCATACAACCCAACAAAAGCAAATAAATACCCAATCAAGAAATGGGCAGAACCCCTAAATAAGCACTTCTCCAAAGAAGACATATAGGCACATGAAAAAAAGTTCATTAATGAATGGTTATTTTACAGGTGGTAGTTGTTAGTACTTATTTTCTTATATATAGTAAATCCTCATGTGACCAGGTCAATAAAGTACTATGACTAGGATCTCTCAATTAAGATTTAAAATATTTTAATAGAATTTTAAATAAAAGTTGAAAAGTATCTATTTTAACGAATATTACATTAATCACTACATGGTTTTTGAAATTATTGGTTGGTTTAGACTCTGAAGTATGTAAATAAACTGCATTTCCCTGAAACTTGACTGCTTGAGTGCTTTTCAAGAACTATCATAATTACTGAGGTCATGCACTTTTCATTTTTATATAGGTATGGAGGAATTAACCAATTTCAATGGTCACATTTTTCCTCATCCCATAGTAATGTAACCTGTTGTACTTCAGCTTCCCACCTGGATACCTAAATCCATTTTGAAAAAGGCTCCTTTTCTTCTGATGTGAAATATATTCATTTTACTCTGAACAAAATGTTGTTTTCATCAAAAACAGTTGTCATTAGAAAAAACGTTTTCAAATTCAGCAAAAATTAATGTTATAAGTAAAGCTAAAAATTTCTGAATATAATTTAAAAATGCATACAAAAATAAATAGCATATATGTTTCATTAAATAGAATTGACTTGAAAAGTACATAAATAACAAAGTATTAAGACATTTTTGTATTTATATATATATTTGGTCGTTTATAGAATTGAATACAAACTTGAAATTAATGAACCAAAGAAATATGAAGTAATATTTTAAGTGTCATATTTTATGATGTGAAATATATTTAACTAAAACCCAACATTAATTTAAAAAATTGACTTCACTTTGATATATTGTACATTAATTACCTGAAACAAATTTACTACAACAAATTCAAAGGTTATTTGTTATCATGTGACATCAATGGAGAAAGAATAAAAATTAGATTAGTGAATTTTATGATGTTAAACATAGTAGAAAATAGTCTGAGGTAATATAAGAATGTATTTGTATACTTGTATTTGATAAAGTATGCAATAATAAGATTTTTATATTGAAAAACTTGATCACAATTCACTAAAGTTCTATGGGTTATATTAACATATTTTGAAACTCATTCAAAAATACAAGCTTAAGATGCCTCACCAAATATAGTTTTGATTACTTAGATTCAATTATTTTCCATTAGAAAATTAAGTCATTAAAACATTTGAAGGACAAATCTTTCATTTCAAAATATCTCAAAGATTAAATAAACACTGGCAAAACTATCTAGTAGCTCATTCTGATTTTCATGAGATAAATTTCTTCTGTGTTCTCAAATGTCAAGTTCCTAAGTACAGCTTTAATTTCATCTTCCCCTAATGAGCTTTTATAAACGTCTGATCTCCTATTTATGGATAATGCATGCCCAAGTTAATTATCTATGACTCCTAAGAAACAAGATTAAATCTGATATGAACTCTATCCTGAAAAGCTCAAAAAAGTCTGAACATCTCTAGTTTCCCCCCTCACATTTTGGTGAATTTCTTATTGTGCTATGTTGTAGGTGTGAATCTTTACAGTATATTCTAATTCTTCCTAGCTTTCTATCCAATTCCACAAGTACCTACTAAATTCTGAGGATTTTGTTTTCTACAGTTGATCTTACTTCCAAGTACTGGTTTTATCCCTTTAAATTAATGCATTAGAATTATTTGAGTAAGTTTTTATTTATTATAATTTATTACTTGAAGTAACATACTGATTAATTATTTCAGGAGACTAACCTCTTATTTTTTGTTATTTTATGTAACTAAGTCACCCATCAAGCTTCAGAGTAATATATGCCTTAGCACATACCTTTATGAATCAAATTTATTCATAATATAAGATATAGACAGCTATAGACTATATCTCTTCTCTTATTTTCTGTGAGAAAAATATATATTCCTTGATCCTGTAATCAGTGAGTAGAATATTCAAATCCCATGATAAAAAACTTTGAAAATGTCAAGAGTGGGTATTGTAGGGCCTTTTCTGCACTCATTCCTTATTCTTATGATCCATTGGCCATATGAAATAGACCCCATGTATTCGTTGGCCAGTGTCAAGAATTTTAGTGCTCTGTCGTAATAGAATTGTGAAGAAAGTGTCTCATTCAACTTGAGAAAATCTAAAATATTTTTGTTCATTTTCCAGGTATCTGATGAATAGTTTTGTTTATTAGCTTACATATAAAGTTTATCTTACTAATGATAAGTGTTATATCTTTGTGCAGGTATAACCTGAATGACAGTGCTCCCAGTGTTTCATAAGCTACATGTTTGTGTGCATGATTGTTTTCAACTCATATGGTGCCATGATATTGACCAAGTAAATGGTTCAAAATTTTTAATAGTGGCATGTATGTAGTTATTATACCTTAAAATTACTAGAAATAATGCTTTCTGGGAGGCAGACCCTGAGTTACCTAAGTATATATATTACTGCTTTCTCTTAGTTCATAAGAATTATAACATCTTTTATCATTAAAACAATTCATATTTTTACTTTGGGGAGTTTTCTTAAATTATTTCTTAAACTATTTTTAATACTTAAATTATTTTAAATGATTAAATCTTTAGTCATCTTTGCATAGTTATTATTCCTGTACATGCAGCTCTCCCACCAATAATACACACACATACTGCCACCCATATATCTCCCTACCCCAGTCCAATCACTTCTACTCCACTCTTGCTGCAAGCTGTAAAACCGGTGGCCCACTGGTTTCATTTTTTTCCTGGAACAATGTCCCTTTCTAGTGTGAGGACCTGTACTCCTGGAACACAGCAGACCAGGTTACTCAGATTCCCAGGAGTAATTGGAAGGCAGGTAGCCAGATAGAGCACATCAGGAACCTCTTGTAACATGGGTATGTAGAGTGGTTCTCCAGATTCCTTGATTTGGAAAATCCTTATGAAATAAGGAACTGCCCTGTTGTCTTAGACCAGTGTGGTCTCTGGGTTCCAAGTTTCCTAATTTACACTAATTGTCCCATCCATTCTGATGACCATCAAATACATGATGTTGTTTCTGAGTCTTATTTTTCTGCCTTTTGGAACCCAACTCCCAGTCACTGTTGATGGGGAAGTTCCTTGGTGGGGACAGACTGCAGCAGGTGGTTGGTCCAGCTCCTCTCATCTTTTGTTGCTTTCAGTTCTACCCTGGGTTCCCAGTCATGTCTCTGAGATTTTCCTCCCCCAGTGGAAAAGGAAGGAGCCTCTCTCACATTGTGCTCATCTCTGGACCAGGAGTTTGTTTTCCCAGCCCCCAGAGATATTGCAGATAGAGCACTGCAGGAGATCGCCACAGCAACTTGTCTCACGGGCTTATCTTTCATGGTTCTGACCATGCTCTGTTTGGGTCACCCCAGGTGATGACTGTGTCCAGGACCTTGATTTGCCCCTCTCATTCCTGGAATTTCAGCAGATGGATTGTGTGAATTTTTGATGCCTTGTGGCAGTCTGATTGAAGTATAGTAAACTGGAAGGGAGTCTCCCCTTGGTCCATACACTAGCGCCCACTGAAGGCAGAGGCTTGCATTCCCCTCCCCTGGCCTGAGATTCCATGCAGAGGCAGTCTGGCCCTTATCCCCCAGCCCACAAAGAGGTGGGGTCTGGCACTGCAAAGTATTTTTTTAAATATAGATTCCATAGGGTATTTCCTAAATATAAACATGCCAGCATTTTGAAGTCACAATAAAGATTTGGAAAGCGATTGAAATCTTCAATGAAAGTTGTAGTAATAACATTTCTGCTTTTCTCTTAATAGATAGAAAGAAAATACTGCCTTTTGCAATTTGTTAACCCTGAATTCCCAAGCTCCACTGCTGTTTATTTCCATAATTCATGATTTTTATTCCTAGTAAACATTCAAAGTCAATTTAGAAGCACTCTGTATCTTCCTTGTTCCAGGTTTGGTGATAAGGAGCATGGACTTTGGAATCAGATCAACTTTTGCTTGAATTCTGACTCCACCACTTTCTATGAAATTTTTTTTGTAGAAATTCCTTATTGACTCATTCTTTTCAATTTTACCTGTAGCATATGAATAATAATAGTACCTATCTTTCAGAGTTTAAGGAACATAACAGAGGTGAATCCCTTCTTGTTTCTCCACAATTTGGATAGAAAATTATTTAGAAATCTTGCTAAAAACCTAGCACATTTTTGTGTTTGAGTTAAATCTTCTTTGACCATGCTTCAACAATTCTATTTTACATACCACATCTTCTCACTGGCTCATGTTTCACAATGACAAATTCCATTTCTCCTTAAATCCCATTTCTTTCCTCCCTTTATGCTGGTGATTTCAAATTGTTCTATATTTAGTATACAAAAATTTTGTTGTGATTTATCATGTCTTTGCCTGAAAATGTCACCTGTATTTATAAATTTTTACATACTTCCATCTTGAACTTCTCTTCAATGTGTGCATTTGCTATCTTCTCTTGAGCCTTAAGAGACCATTCTCTGACATTTATCACTTGACTATCTGAATTCAGTATCTTTTTTTCTACAGAGATGCTTAATTCTGCTTTCATATAAGGACATATTTTCCTGCTTCACTCTGTCCTTTCTTGTGTGTGTGACTAGGTCTTGCTATTTTTGCCTCGGGAACCACAGGCTCACGTTGCCCGGGGTACCACAGACTCAAGCAATCCCCAGCCTCAGCTTCCCAGGTAGCCGGGATTACAGGTGTGCGCCACCACACCCAGCTATTTTCTGGGACTAGATCTTGCTATGTTGCCTGGGTAGGTATTGAATCAGCAGACTCAAGTGATTCCTGGTCCCAACCATTCTCCATAGGCTTGTGATTAAAAGACACTAGCCACCGTGCCCGCTCTCAATCTGTTCTTGATTCTCCCTCCTTGTTAGTTAGTACTACGTAATATTATTTCTTGTCTTTTAATGGCATTTTTGGATGAATTTTCTGTATACAATACCTTTCTTTCACTGCTACTGACTACATTTCTGTCAATCTAATTTTATTCTCCAGTTGTTCACAGAATTAGTACTCCTAACAAAAGCAGATGCAAAGGTCTTTCATATTTTTCTTTCTTTTTTGTTATTATAGGTAATAGCATTACATGTTCAAAAAATCAAAGTATTGTAAAAATACGTATGCAGTACTCTGGCTCCCCACCCTTATTCACATCTACCATGCTTTGCCATCTCCACACCCAACACAGTAGATAAGATTTTGCCAACTTCATTGAGGCATGAATGACAATTAAAATTGTTTAAACTATACAAAATGATTTGGTATGCACATACATTGTGAAATTTCATCACAATCAATTTAAGTTAATCACCTCTTAAAATTACCTTTTTGCATGATTAAATTTAATATCTACTTGCTTAGAAAATTTCAAAAATTTCAAATTTCACAACAACATTAACTATTGTATTGATTTCTGCTCTGTTGTCATGAAGAGATATGAACAACCAAAACTTTAGTGCAAGCCCCTTCAAGCCCTGGGAATTTCAGGATGACTGATGCTTCTGAAAATGTGAATTTTGAAGAAATTTTTGCCAGTAGGTAGACAAATGATGACCAAGAGTATCAGGACTGCTTGAAACATGCTATTGAGTCTCAGTCTCCCATTATTGAGGAATGGATCCTCAAGGCTGGCAGGAACCAAAGAAATAGAGACAATTAATTGCATGCAAAATAACACAGTTTAGAGGTGGGAATGGCAGGGGTGACCAAATGACAACCTATCCAATCAGTGGCATGGAGTAACATGGACAACCCTGGAGTAACAACTCACAGTCAAACAAAAATCTGACCACCTCTAGCAATTTGGACACCAGGGTTACCAGTGGCATCCCTATGGTTACTATTTATAGAAATGTCTCGTGCTTCTAGTAAAATCATTTACTCTGTTAACAGAGTGGCTGTCTTATGTTGGTCATGGTTTTACACCTGATTTTAGAGAGCATACTATTAATTCTCTGGAACTTGATACCAAATAAAAGTTAGACTTTATTAGAGAGTTGTGGTGATTGCTATGAACCAGTAATTACTTTTAAAACACTGTAGATTGTATTGTTTGACTCTATCTCAGATCCTTTATTCCATGACTTAATAGTGCCTTGACTTACTGTACTTTTTCTTTGTTTGCCTTCTTGGTGATCTTGTTGTATTACACAGAAATAAAAATTTTCAAGTAGAAAAAAATCTTGTCACATTACCAATCCATTGAATCTATGTAACTTATTTGTCTTGCATAACCAAAATTTTTACACCTTAGATAAAATAACTTCATTTCATCCTTTTTCTCTGTCATGATTCTATTCTCTGTTTCAACAAGATGAACTAGTTTAGATTCCACTAATAAAATGAAATCACATAGTGTTTGTTTTTCTTTCTTTGTCTCATTTCACTTAAGATGATACTGTCTAAGTTCATCTATATTGTTGCAAGTGGCACAATTTCTTTTAGTTTTAAATTGTATGTATAATGTATATAAATAATATTCAATTGTATATATAAAGGCATATATTCTTTACCCATTCACATATATATGGACATTTAGGTTATTTTCCTCTCATCTATTTTGAAAATTCTGAAATGAATGTGAGATTGCAGGTACAGATGCATCTTCAAGATTCTGATTTTACTTCCTTTGCAGATATATGCACAAATGGAATTTATAGTTTATTAATAGTCTTATTTTTAAATTTTAGGAACTCTTGTACTATTTCCATAATGATTATAACAATTTGCATTACCACCAAGAGTATACAAGGGTTCAGTTTTTTGCAAACCCTCATGAACATTTATCTTTTGTCTTTCTAATATTAATCATCTTAATATCACTTATATGTACATATTTTCCTGCTTCACTCTGTTTATTCTTGTATATTTTTACAAATAGTTTTATTAATTGTGCATTTATTTGAAGAGCCATAAAAATACATAACTGATTTTATTATAAACAACTCAGATATGAATTATATATATTGATTTATATATATAGTGTTAATATTGATTTACATTTAGCTCCTTTATAGCAACATAGGCTATCGCCTTCAGATACTGTCACCATAGTGTGCTCACTACCAAAGAACGCCAAATCAACCACCTTAGACCCTTCTAATTTGCATTTTACTTTTTATTAGTGCTGTAGAGCACCTTTTAAAATATCTATTGGCCATTTGAATGCTTTCTTTTGAGAAATATCTATTCAGATCTTTTGCCCACTTTGTAATCAGAATATATATTATATAAAATTTCACTACTCAGTTGTATACATTCCTTACATGATTTTAGTATTCACCCCATCCCTTATCAGATATATAGTTTGCATCTATTTTCTGCAGAGTGGCATTTCATGCTCTTCATTGCTTATTAGTTATGCAGAAATATATTAGTTTGATGCTCTCCCAGTTTTTTATTTGTGCTTCTGTTGCCTGTGCTTTTGTGTTGTATCTAAGAGGTCAATGATAAGATCAATCTAAGGAAACTTTCCTCCTATGGTTTCCATAGTCTCAGGTGTTGCATTTAAGAATTTTAACCCATTTTGTGTTGATTTTGGGCATGGTGTGTAACAGAGATCCAGTTTAGTTCTTCTGCATGTGGACACTGTTTTCTGATGCTATATTTGAAGAAGTTATTATTTCTCTACTGCATATTCTTGACATCTAAGTTGAAGATCTGTTGACCATGGTTGCATGAACTTATTTCTAAACTTTCTATTCTGTTGCACTGATCTACATGTCTGTCTTATACAGGTAGCCTACATTTTATATTGTGGCAATGTAACACATTTTGAAGTTAGGAAGTGTGATACATTAAGCTTTGTTTTGCTTAGGATTAATTTTGTTATTCTGCATCTTTAGGGTTTTCATATGAATTTAGATAATGATGGGAATTTTAACAATTCCAATGCATGAAATTGTGTTTCTAGTTACCTGTATCATTTTTTAAAATCTTTCATCAATGTTTACAATTGATGTACATGCCTTTCACTCTTCTATGTAGCATAATCCCAAGCATTGTTTTGCACTGAATCTTTACATTTTTTCTTCATTGAGATAACATTGCTTTATAGCACTGTGTATGATTTAGGAAGATAGGCTCACAACTCCTTAGATCTCACCACACTACACGCTACCCACTATCAAAGCAAACATAGTCTTTTACCATAGGCCATTTGATGCCCTACTCCTTTATTTTCAGTACCATTCGCTCTCTCCCCTTTTAGTAAACTCAATTCTATAGCCACTTCTAGAGATTAGAGATTATTTTATTTTTCTGAATACCTGTGTTTTGTTTCCTTATATTCCACATATGAGTGAGATCATTGGTATTTGTCTATCTCCTGATTTATTTATTTTTTATTTTTTTATCTTTTTTTAAAATTCATTTTATTGATTTGTCACAATTGTGCATTAATTGATCCCTCCTCCTCCCTCCATATCCCCTTCTGTATCCTCCTTCCTCCTCCCTCCATATCCCCCATCTGTATCCCCCCTTCGGTCACTCCTCGCATTTTTCTGCAAATTGTTGTTTGGTTAAGTTGATGTTTAGTTGTGGTTGTTTGGCCTGTTGTTCTCTTCCGATATATGGTAAGTGTGTGTGTGGTTTTTTTTTTTGTTGTTGTTGTTTTATTTTATTTATTTATTTTTTTTACCCCGGGGCTTTCCCACTTCACTAACATTTGTTAACTATCTTGATTTTTTGTACTCTTCACCTCCCCTGCCTTCTTCCTCCTCCTCCTCTCTCGCTCCATGGTTCAGTCCCATTGGTTGTTTTCATTTTTTATTTGTTTGTTTGATTTTCCCTATATCCCTCATATAAGTGAGACCATCCTGTACTTCTCTTTTTCTTTTTGGCTTATTTCTGCTAATATGAGTCTTTCTAGTTCCATCCAGGTTGCAGCAAATGACATGTGTTTGTCCTCCTTGATGGATGCGTAGTAT
>PVHY01010512.1:0-51632 GCA_004024945.1 Uropsilus gracilis
GCCTGCCCAGTGAGCTGGCTCGCACGACCCTGCACCCGCCCCACCCTCCCACCCCAGTCCCATGTCTGGACTGGTCTCAACAGGACCCCCTGGTGTCTGTAAAGACCTCAGCTCTTCCCTACTCAAAACTGGACACATGGGCAGGGCCAGGCTCGGGAAGGGAAGGCAGCGGGAGAGGCTGACCAGAAGCTCCCGAGAGCTCCGCGGGGAGGGGGGGAGCCCACCGGAGAGGCCCAGGGAGTTGTCAGGTGGCATCACTTCAGCTTAATTAGACAGGGCCTGGGGGCGGGGTGAGTGAGGGCTGAAAGCAGACACCTGGGAAGCCAGGGGGGGGGCGGGGGCAAAGGTTGAGAAAAACAAGCCACCTGGGACCCTGATGGACACCCTCTGCCCAGGGAAGCGTCGAGGATGCGGCAGGAAGCAGCGTCCAGAGCTGGGGGCGGCGAGGCGGGCGCCCGGGAGGCCCCTTGTCCCCCTGCAAAGGGCAGAAGGGTGGAAGCCACAAGAGAATAAAACGGGCGGTGCGTCCAGCTGGGAAGGGTGACCGAGGCCAGGACGTCTTGGCTTTTTTTTTTTCTTCTGCAACTCTGTTTTCGGCCAGTAGGATTCCATGAGAATTCAACTCTTTCTCCATTTTTTTTCCCCAAACTGCAAACTTATTGATGAAGGACTTCACCCAGCGCCTTCCCCTGGACTTGCACACCGGCGTCCTGCGGGCTTTGCTTGGGCCCTAGTCATCGACTTGGTCCTCGGTGCCACTTGAGAATAACTTGCAAAGGTCAAGTCTTCGCCCTCAGCAGCTCTGACATGGGCTTCCTCCTGTGATAAGGCCACGTGGTCACATCACCACCCACAGAGCTGACCAGAAGAGCCCTGCCACCTTCTGGGTTTGTCGGGAGACTCACAGCAAGTGGCATATCCTGGTCAGGAAGCCCCCAGCAGCAGAAGGGAACCCCACTGGGGTGGGTTCCCGCCATCCTGCCTGCAGCCAAGGCCCTGGGGAAGAATCTGCTAGATGGGTCATCTCTTTCAAGTCAAGGTTGCTCCCCTCCCCCACCCCCAAAATCTACAGAAGTGCCCCAGCATAGCCAGGTCATTAAAATGGTGATTAAACACCCAGTTACTTGCTGCACATGGAGTGGGGGTGCTAAGATTTCAGACAAAGGAAGCAATTTGATCAAGAAACTGAATTCTAACATTCTGCTCTCCAACTGTCAAAACACGTGGAAAGAACTGGCTGGACTGAATGCTGCAGGAAATGTATCCTAAGGAACCCTGGTGGGCAGTGCCTTGCTCTGTGGTCACCTGAACAGCTTTGGGGGATGTTGTACCCCCAGGAAGAGCCCCCCGGGTTCTGGACGCCAGATGCTGGGTACGAAAGGGACTTTTTTTTTTTTTTTTAAATGATGGGGTCTCCCTCCTATTGGGTGCCTGGGCCACGCAACCCACTCTACCCATCTTAGCTGAGGAGGAATTTTCTTGGGGCTCTACATATTTCCCAACTCCCCCAAATTATATAAAAAGTGGCTACATTCTAAAGTCAGATAATATTCAAATGTTCTTGAACTGAGCACAAGATCTTTTTTTCTGAAAATGAATATGCACAGGATGAAATACTGAAACAGACCAAAAAGGGTTCATGAAAACCTGTTCACAGCTGTAATGTAACCAGTGCTCGTCGCCAATTGTAGGGGAATCAGCCTGTTTGTGAGGCCAGATGTAGTGTAGGCATCAGGCCACCGATCTGCACAGGTTCTTTATAGGTTCTAGCAGTTAACACAGACATACCAGGCAGGGTGGGGGAGCTGGGCCAGAGGTGCTGGGAGGCAGGCAAGCCCCTCCCCCCAAAATCTTCGTACTTTCTCTGGCCTACCTCTCTTTGGCATTCTCTCATGCCCTCCTATTGCGTGCTCGAGCTCTCTGTGCCCCTCTCCTAGGCCCAGGTGTGCACACTTACATATGCACACCCACTGAGCTGCATAATCATGGAAAAGATGCAATACCACAGGTGCTGGTTCTACAGGCTAATGGAGGGGAAAGCCTAACTCACCCTGCACAAATAGCAACCCCCTCTCTTCTCCCAGGAACATTCCTGGCATATTTTAATATGCCAATTACTGAAGCGCTCTGGCCATACATTTGTGTTCTTTCACAAATGTATACTTTTTAAAAAAGTATCGTGACTACTTTGACATATCAGCTTTTATGCAACTCTTGTCCTTTTTACCCACTGTATAATAGGTCCCCAAAGCCCTAGAACTACATAGTTCTACAGTCAACATCCTGGCCAGTGGATGCTTGTATATATTCCAGAATATCTGTAAGATAAATTCATACCCCTTTTGATACACCAAAAGGGGTATGGATTTAAGATATTCAATAGACGTGAAATTGTCCTCCAAAGAGTTTGTCTAAAATTATTCTCCAAAGAAGTACATCCCATCCCCTCCCCAGACAATGCTGAGATTTTGCACCACTGTGTCTTCATTGCTTTGGTGAAAGGCGGCCTCTCTTTTCTAACTTTAGAAATTTATAAAGGTCTTTGGATTTCTACAGCCTGTTTGTCTTCTGAATATTTTCTGGTGGTTTTCCTGGGTTGCTTTTGTTTTTAGGGCTTGTGAAAGTTTTCCATATATTAGAGAAATCATATTCCTGCATCTTTTCCCCATTGTAGGGTAAATGAGTTGGTCAGGCTTTTGCCTCCATCAGCCACTATGACCAGTTAAGTGTGGTATTGCATCCTCCCTGTGATTGTACATTCCTGGCCCAGTGGGTGTGCGCATGCGTGAGTGGGATCACCCGGGCCTGAAAGGCTAAAATGGCAGCATCATTACAGGGTGAAAGAGGACGAGAGAGAAAGCACTAGCAGACACCAGAGAGAGGCCAGAGAATGAACATGGAGATTCCTAGGGGTCTGGGGGGCTGGCCCTGTATTCCCCTGCCTGAAGTGTCAGTGTAACTGTAAAAACCAATAAAGAGCCTACCCAATTAGGATGCCTGCCTTCTACCCATTTTGCCATCTGCCTTTGTGTAGCACATTTTTCATTGTTCAGATGTTTTCAAAGCTTTATGGTGTCACAGACACCTAGATTTTACTTGGTAGCATTTAGATTTTATGGCTTGACTAGCCTCTGCTCAGATTGTTAAGAAACAAAACAAAAAAAAAACTATTTTTTGATAGGTTTATCAAAACCTTATCATATTTTACTTTAGTGTTTAATCCATACAGAAGTTTTGCTATGAGTGAAATAATGGATTTGAATATTTTTTCCCAGATGACATTTCATTTCGAGTCCCCTGATTAGCTAATTCATCTTTTCCCATAGATTTGATGTTTTCCATCTTTTGAAGGTGATGATTCTCAAGAAAAAAGTGAAATCGGACATGAGATCATGGGTATGAAAATGTTGCATTAACTTATTCAATGTAGAAGCTCCGAAAAAGTATCCTTTCATACACCATCTTAACACATTCAGCAGTTTGGTACAAACCAAAGCACTCTTGTGTCATGAATATGGATGAGGTTTTCTAAAATAAAATTTATTTTCACTCATCTTTCATTTCTCAATGATATGGTTGAATCCCAAGCAGAGAATAAGTTGTCTGCAATGCAGAAAAGAGTAACAGGGATTTATTTGTATTGTTACCTCTAATCATTCAGGAATCACCCCCACACTATAGATAAGTCAGTGATTCTTAGTCTTGCTCAGAAATAGCTCCCACATTTCAACTATATATATTTCTCCTCCCAAAATAAACCCAAGGGTTAGAATACTTCAGACAAAAATGTATGTGTTTGGCATCGGTTACACTTCCAGCTACACAGATCTCAAGCTCACGGTCTAGGTCCAGCACTGGTCAGATGCTCGACCCTCACAAAAAGATAGCACTCACGTGTCCTTAGCTGCTGTTGCGATAATTAACTCTCAAGTGCTCCACTGGTTCCTTCCGCTGAAAAGACTAAAGGATGCAAAACTAAATGGGGTGGGAAGAGAGGAAGTGTGAACTTCATGAGCCTTGGGAGACACAACCAACTGCCCCTGTGTCCTTTCTGTCTTGTTCAACTCTTCAGCACTAGTGTTTGAACAGTACTTCGCATGTAGCAGGTATTTAATTTTTTGAAAGAAAAGGGAAAGCCAGGTGTGGTGGTGTGTGCCTGTAGTCCAAGTGCTAGGAGGCAAGAGGCCTGGGATTGCTTGAGTTCACGGGTTCAAGACTACCCCAGGCAATGTAGCAAGACCGGGTCTCGAAAAAGCAGCCAGGTGTGGTGGCAGGCGCCTGTAATCCCAGTTACCTGGGAGGCTGAGGCTGGGGATCACTTGAGTCTGCAGGATTGGGACTCCCCGGGGCAACATAGCAAGACCTAGTCTCAAACAAAAAAGAAAGAAAAGAAGGGAGATAGATAAAAGGGAAGGGAAGGACGGGGAAGGAGGGAGGGGAGAAGGGAGGGAGGAAGATTGAATAAATAGATGGATGGAGAGCCCAAATGAGGAGGTTTCACCAATTTCCTGGGCACAGCAGCCATGACCAAGTGATCAATCAGCTCAAGTGAACTCTACTTAGCTTGCTGCACTGAAGTTTTAATCTGAGCTCATTTTTCCAGACTAGCCAATGCAAGAATTATATATTAAATGAAGCCCATCATCCAGAAAAGCCTATCTAGCTTAGTTTTATCAGAATGATTTATTTCACATCATGATATAATTAATTAAGAAAACTTTCTGTCTAGAATGTCCCTAAGACTGGTAAGCAAAAGTGGATCATGTACCCCCTCTTTCAATGAGGGACCACTTAAGGTTCCTCTTAATAATTACAAATATAAGTCAAATTAGAATGGGCTCTCCTCCCTTCACCCAGGACAATGGCAAGTGTTTTTATAATAACCATGGCTGCAGTATTTTACCGTGCAGATAATTAAAATCTCAGCACGCTGCCATCCAATTCACATACCACAAAACATAAAACCTTCTTATACCATATTTCAAAGAAGCAGTCGCCATGGCCTCCCTCCCCTTCTTCCTCCAGCCCGTTTCCCAAGACCCTGGAATGTGACTTGTGACCTGCAAGTGTTGGGAAGCAAAGGTGTGCAGCGATTTGGCTCTGTTCATCACACACACAGATGAGCAGAAGCAAATATCTGTAGTAGGTGCAGCGAGCCCGCGGGAAAATAAAGGCATGACCAATGAAGTTGATTCAGCATGTTTACCAAGTATTGCGGGACCACCCATGATTCGAGGTAACGGTTTGTTTCTGTTCCCAGTTTCCCCTGGCAGTGTTTCGGTGACCATCATTCCTCCTCTCAATCCAGTTCCCATTGCTTCTTAAAAACTGTCATTCATTTCAAAGGAGCTTCAGTATCACATCACTGTTTACAGGGGGGATTTCTAACAACCATATGGACTTGATGAAGATAATTCAATCACTCCTTTAGCAAATCCTCACTGAGGAACAAGGGCTCGTCAGCCACCAGGCCAGGTGTGAGCATCAGGGTCACCCCGACCACAGGCTGGAGCACTTGGCAGGAATTCTTTGCATAGTTTCCTAAAATAGCCACGAGACCCCCAAAACAAGCACAAGTAAATACACAAGATGGGGTTTTCTGGAGGTCAGCAGAGACCAGAGGGGGCACGCTGCCTGCAGTCATGTGAGCAAGGGCGGACGTCCTGTCAGGCAACCTGTATTCCTGGGACGCCCCACCCATTAGTACACTGGAGATGATTTGTTAAGGTCCATGCTGTTCAAGATGATGATATCAGTGAGTCGGGACAGAGGGAAAAACATGGGCTTGAACTTAGTAGTGACAGCCCCACTCAGAAATGCCCACTGGAGTTCACTGGAGTTGGCACTGGACATCACCCTGAATAGTAACCTGGGCAAGGACTTTGCAGCGTGTCTATGAACCACAACAGGAAGAACGAAGGCAAAGGCACCGGAAAGGCATTTCGAGAACGAGAACGGTGGGCCAGTCTGTGGAGATCAACGGGAGGGAGCATCCCGGACCTTTTAGATGGAGAAAACAAAGGCAAGGGAGTCTGCGGTGCAGTAAGGCCGAAAGATGAGCCAGAACGCTGAAATGAGAGGCTAATCTCCCGGAGGAATGGGGGAAAGCCCCAGCCGGCCAGAAATCGACACGCTACATGGGAGGGTGGGTCCTGTGGTAGCTCGGACAATGAGAGCGGCTCTGAGAGCTAGAGGGACCCCATGAGCTGCAGGGGCACCCAAGGGCTGGATGCTCCGGCTAGTGTGAGACCAATAAGCAACAGGTGCTAAAAATGGGAGTTCAAATCCAGTGTGGCCTGGTTTGGTGTCAAAACCCAAGAGGAGAAAGCGGTAGGGGAAGCGCCACTGAAGAGTGAGTGCCAAGACAGATGACAACCTGTTGGCCACGTTCTTGGCCTGTCTGTGTCTTTCCCATTTTGGTACATTCTCAGAGGAGGCACCACAGTGGGCACATCGAGAGGAGAAACTGGGAAAGGAGGAGCGTAAGATCAAGATGAAGGTTCACGGGTGACAGGGTGGAGGGAGAACTCAGGGAATGCAATCATGCAATCCAGGTATATATATATATATATATATATATATACACATATATATGTATATATATATGTATATATATGTATATATATATATGTATATATATACACCTGTTATATATATAATATAATATATATATAATGATGCAATGTATGTATGTATATGTGTATATGTGTATAGATAATGATGCAATATATATTTTATATATTTATATGTATATATATACATGAACAACAAAATGGCTAATAAAAAAAGAGGGGTGGCCCTGAGTGAACAAGCAGTGCCCCAGGAGAGAGCTAGGGTCCTTGGATGCACTCCTGGCTGAAGTGTGTGTGTGGGAGAATCTCCTAAGTGAGCTAAGACACCTCGATTTTCAATGTCCTGCTAAGGTGCTCGCGCTGGGAACCCACATGGTGCTATGTCGTCTCCCCCACCCCCTCTCGTTCAGAGGCAAGAAATAAAGATGCAGCCTCAACCTCCAGAAAGCTGGGGGTTCTCTTCAAAGGCGGGACTCCAGTGTTGCGTCACTGCCCCAGTTCAGCCCTGGCTAGACCACCAAAGTCAGTCTGCTGCTCCCCAGGCCCCTCCCCCAGGGTGACCCCAAAGACACTCATGTCTCCCTCCTTGGCCGGCTGTTACAGAGCCTCCGCCAGCTGCTGCAGTCACTCTGCGGTGACTCTCACACTGACTGGGAAGCTACTAAAAGCACAATTCTAAGGAGTATTAATTCCAGTTTTTTTTATTTAACGGCTACTCATTTAAAGTCAAAATGACATCTTTATGTCATCCCCACACAGCCTCCTCCCTGGCTAAGATTTCATTTTTGGAAAGACAGATTTCAGAACCCTTTTCCTTTTTAATTAAAATACATGGGTTGTCTTCACAAACTCTTCCTGAATATTTCATGTGTTTTGTGTTTTATTTGCTGTACATATCTTCACAGTGTGCAGAGTATTCAAATATTCCTAACAGATGGTCTCAAGTGCTACATATTATATAGTATTAAGTGAATAGCTTGGTAAACAAATGAGTCAAGGATTAAAATATTTTACAGCTTATAAATCATGAAAGATGTTCAATAACAGTACATTAATAAAAAAAATACTTTAAATGTAAACATAAAAACAGTAAATGCCGCTATGGCATCAGTCAACCGTGGATGACAAAAGAATTGTCTTAAGGGGGCCCGTGTTGTCCGAGCTCACAACCTACCACCTCAACTCATACAGTTGTCACCCCATGTGACTAGGAGCTCAGTTTATTTAGAAGTGGGCAACATAAATGGGCAAGAGAAGAGATATGCCTTAGATAAGGGCACATTATCTATTCTCACGCACCTTCAGCACACTGGGCATGGTTCCTGGCAAGTTCTCATATCTGTGACGGCAGACCCCCAACCTCCTAGGATTGTCCCACCAGAGACAATTCCCTGAAAGATAAAGGTGTTTACCCCCACAGGTATTTTTCTGATAGATAATGAATCCCCCCATCTTCCTACCCCAGGTGCTATATACCATGGGATCCTGGTGTTACCTTCCCTACTACCACATTGTCACCATTCCTTGACCAGGGTATTTAAGGGAGCTTGGAACCTCGAATAAATTGCTCAGTTTATGCTCACTGAGCTGCGGTCTATGACTCTGTCCAGACTGTCTTAATTTCTTCCACCCATTTTTCTTCTTCCCGCCCACAGCCTCCAACACACTACCTGCCTACTGCAGTCTTCTTCACCCCACTCCTGTGGCTTTCCCTGCCACTTCTCCCCTCATGAACACCCCCTTTCTCACAAGGAAAGGAAACGAACCCACGAGACAATTTCCTTGGGTTTCGAACTGTCTGTAGCAAAATTTTGCCAAAGGAGATTGAAAGCAGAGGTTCAAGTGGAGGGTTCTCAATCAGCAGCCCTGTGAATGGGCTGTGCGTCCACATTATCGTCCTCTCCGGGAGGGGCTGCTGCTGGGAAGATGTTTCTAGTGAGCATCTGTACTATTTTAAAACAAAACAAAAGGCTGCACCAGTAACTTCTGCGAGTACGGTCTCTTCATCTGTTTTATGCTTTTCATGTTCTGTTTTATGCTTTTAATGTTCTGGCCATGATTGACTGAGGAGTGAAAAGCAATGCAACGCTCTGCAGCCAAATGTTCTTTCCCACCACCCTTACTTGAAATTAAATTATTTACCTCATGCCTAACAGCCATTTCCTCATCATTTTGGTGTTTCTAATACTGGATGCAAGATGAGACAAGGTTTTATTTCATTCTAGATTTCTGGAGAAATGAGAATTTGACCCAGTTCTGACTAAGAAGTAAGCTTTTAGTGACTGCTTGACAAAAATGTTTGTAACTAGCAAAGTTCTGCAAAATGCCTGTTAAAGTAAGACCTCTCACCTCGAGTCACAAGTTGGTTTCATTGGTTATATTAAGGCTCCTCAGCCAACTTCACACATTTATTCGAAACTTCATTCTGGCACACTCTATACGTGACTACATCGCTACCTTCCCTTTCCCTCCTTACTGTCCCGTTCAGGTGGCAGCCTCTGCAAGGCGGAGGTGCCTTCTTCGCCCACAGTGGTGGAGTCAGGCCAGGACACACTGCTGTTTTACAGGAAGGCCCACATGCATTTGCCCCTTCCAGGGACATCACCACATCTCATGGCACCACCGCTCTCAACAGTGCTCAGACTGTACTCTGCATGACAGGTTGTGCATGTTATGCCACTTCATCAGATTTGCAGTTTCTCTACAATACAAGTCCTTTCATCAAAAGCTAAAAAATCAGGTATATAAATTCCAGACTGGCGAGGAAACTTACACAAAGCTCCAACAGGGGTCTTCTAGATCACATTAAAGGAGTGTGGGGTCTCTAGCTCAAGGCTCCTCCAAGGTGTACCTGAAACACCTGGAGGCCCTAATTTCTGGAGGTTGGAAAAGGGCTTGAGGAGTCGCATCTAAGACGCTCCCAGGTCCCAGGTGGAGCTGATACTGCTGCTTAGGGAAGCCAGTTTGGGAGTGGCTGGTGGCCCCACCTTCCTTTGCAGCTCAGGCCGGAGGAGCAGGAGGCGTTTTAGATGCTGATGTACGCGAGCAAAGGAACGATGGAATAAATGGCCGTCACAGTGTAGGAGTGTATCTTACACTCCAAAAAATCCCCATGAAAACACACTGAGCTGATATTACTGGAAACAGCATCCACCTTATGTGACTTGACCCTCACCCTGACAAACTAATCTTTGGAAATAGTTTTGGCACCATCTCACCGAGAGGAAAGACCATCACAAAGAAAAGCCTGAAAAATCCTGATTACCACAGAAAGGATACATGACAGACCCCGCGGTGACTTTCTAAGATACTCCCAATACCCAGGCAGCCGCCCCAGGCAGCCTCTCTTCAGAGCGACCGCAGTCAGGTTCAGGGGCAGGCACAGGAAAACGGTGTCGGTCTTTTAATTTTGGATCATTTAAAATGAGATCCACCTTCCTCATGCTCTTAAGCGTGACGCCCAGCACCACAGGCCGCAGGGCCCTGTGCAGAGGGGCTCACAAAGCCCCATCCTGCGCAGCCGCACTGACGCCCGCACGGGCCGCGTGTTCCTCGCCGGTTCGCTCTCCCTCTGGAAGGCCCTGAGCTGCGTGCGCAGCCTGATGTCACCCCCCCCACACGCCTGATGCGTCTCCCCGCCAGCCCCCTTTTGGGCTCACTTCACGTCTTGGTGAAACCCCATCACCTGTGAGGGAAGTGGACCCCGTGACTGAGCTGTTGTCACCTCGAGGATGACACAGCCGCCGCGACTCACTGAAGAGGCAACTGTGGATCGGCGGCCCTCCGACCGTGGTCGCTGCCTTTGGAGACTGCTTTCCACATCAACGCCTCCATCTTCAGTTGCTCCGAAGATCAGGCTCAGCAGCGGAGGCCTGGTGCTTACTCAGGCGCCCACGGGGAGCCGGAGTGGGGCGGCTGCTACCCTCCTTCCATGAGGGAAAACGGGCCCCCGACGTTGCCTCTGTCCCCAGGAATCCCTCCTCGTCTCTCCCGGGGCTGCCACCACCCACGGGCCTCCCGGCTCTGGAGACACGTGCCGAGAGCCCGCAGGAAGGGCGCCCCAGGACGCCTGCTGGGGACCCACGCAGCCGCAGTCGTCGGCCCCCCCCCCACTCCTCTGAGACTCCCGAGGACACGACAGGAGGAGCCCCGTGTCCCGGTGGCAATAATCTGCGCTCTCATTTGTGTTTTAAAAATATCACTTGCAAATGCTGGTGCTAATGTTAGTCACACAGTGGAGCCGATCTTACATTTGACCACCACACGTAATCATGGGAAACCGCTAGCAGAGAAATCCAATTTTGTGCTTCCCCGTATCAATTTTGGCTCGCGAAGATGCCTGGCGAATACTGAAAACTTGCAGGATGAACAAACGAAACTGCAGGCGGTGCAATAAAAGGCAACCAAAGTGTTTATTGAAAGACGAGGACTCATACAAATGCGCGTCACACTTTTATCTGCAATAAGAAATTAGGACAACTGAATCCAGATTAAACACCTTAGTCAACTATCAGAAATCGATAATATATAAAAGTTCCGATTCATGCCTCAGGTTCCATAACTTATACAACGGTCACATTATGCAACATTCACACGTACTTTTGAGTTTGTGCCTGCAAAACTCTATACAAGGTACGGGAGCATCTGACTCAGTAATACTTTTCAGTTATAAATAATGCTTGTATCATTCAAATACCTACGAAATATTTACATTTCTAGATCTGCAGCATTTGTTTTGTACCTCAGGGTACAAGCTACCTGGAAGCTTAGAAGATAAATGGGCCTGATGGATCATTTGTTACAGACTTCAGTTCCATTTGAAAAGTGGGTTCTCTGACATAGGGGGAAAAATGAAATAAAATGTCAAGTCTAGTTTAATGCTTGAAGAGCTTCTACACTTATTATATACATCAGAAAACCCTTCATATGCAGATTAATTAGTTAAGGTGCTACCTATTGCATATTAAGTACCTCCAACGACTGCTTCTGGATTATTAGTTATAAATCTGTGAAAATGGGGGCTTGCAATGTGTGCTGACAGACCCGTTTGCCTACCCTCACTAACCCGCAGCACGGTGATCCTCACCTCTTACTTCAAAGAGATCAAGGGAATGAGCATGCTTTTACTTCACTAACACACACACACGTGACACCTACCAGATCTCTAAGACACATGAGTACGTGGACATCAAAGTTTGAACCAGATTTACAAATCCTGGGTAGGTTGCTAAAAGCTACAGAAGAAAATAAAAGCTCAAGTGTAATGACTACTAGATATATTAAAGACAGCAGGTTGTTTTGTTCCCCCCCCCCCTAAAGATTCCCCTTGCTAAAGAATAAGCACCCTGATGGGGGCGGGGGTGAAGTTGGAGGAGCTGGTAAGGAAAGGATTAGGAAAGCAAGTCTGTCACTGATGAGCTGAGTTGTACATTTAGGTTTCCATTCATGAAACACTTTTAAATACAAGGCAACATTTATTTCACAGCTGGAAAATCACAGTTCAATCTTTATTGACTGCTCAAAGCAAGAGACATAGGAATATGTAATCTATGGGAAATACTGTGCCCGTGGGAGGACCGGTTCACGAGGCTCAATGCAGAATATAGCAGCAAAAAGCAACTTCAACATTTCCTGTGAACGGATGGCATATTACTGTATGTACACATCTAAGCTAAGACCCTGGTGTTTGATTAAATGAACCTTAAAGCGTAAGTGGCAGGATGAATGTTGAACAGCTTCAAAGCTGAAATTTAGGACAGGGATGGGAACTAGCTGTAAAACAATAGCTTTGAAAAATAAGAGTAGGAACACTGAACTATGTAACAAGAGTATATTAGCTTAAGCAAGGTTTGTGGTAACTATCTAGTCAATTTTTAAAAATCCGTATTGAATAGAGATATTTTGAGCATGTATTTTTAAGCATAAAACAAAATAAAATCTTTAAGTCTATTGTGCTGTGCATTATTTAATGAGTACATGTATTTTATTTTCATTTCTAAACTAATGATGTACCATGAGAATACTTAAACCTTACATTTTGAAAAAGTTAATTAAGGTCATCTTTTTGGTCTTCTATAATACTAGAATTAAAGCTACTCTCTGTACTTCTGCCCAAACACTGGAAATACTGCTATGTTTACTTGAGAACTCACCTTTACATTTTTATTTTTAATTTGTTAACCAATTATGAAAATACATGAGGTGATGAGTGAAAACTCATAAACATCAGAACATTCCGAGACAGTGAAAAGTGCAGATTCAACTTTCAATACAAATTTTATCTCAGATTTAAAGATAAATTCATAACCAAATCTCTTACATCTGGGTGTCTAATTCTTAACAACTTTTATACAAGCAAAGAATAGCTCCTTAAAAATGAATTTGCTTGTAAAAACAGCAGTACTTCAACGATAACTTTTAATGAGCTCTATTTACATAAAACAGAACTCCAATACAAGATTGGCATCATTCTTATAAAGCGCAAATTTGGCCAAAGCAGGTTAACGTAACTGTAGATAACTGGCATAAGACTGAAAACACATGAATTATGGCATTTCAAAAGTATAAGAAGAGTATCAATTATGCTAACTGAAAAAATTAAATACAAAGAACTTTGTAATATTTTGTAAATGTAAATACGGCACCATATTAAAAAATATTACCAAGCTCTCAAATGAGAAAATAAAATTCTACCCTAGGTTTTGAGAATTATAATGGAAATTTTTAAGTGGAAGAGAAGCTGAAAAAAGCTACTTTTCCTTCTCATTTAAAGATGAAGGCTTTCATATTTGGAAAAATTTTCAGAATTCAAAATGTATGTTCTTATAAGAAAACTAAAGGAATTCAGAAAAGACAACAATGGATTTTAGCTTATGCATATAAACCTGGTCAAGTATTATCAACAGAATATGAAAAAGAGCAAAACCACTGCTCATTTAAAAACTTTTGCAATTAACATTCAATGAATTCTTAATAAAGTCCTAGACATAAAGCAGAGGAAAATATGTCTCCACATCCAAGTGAGTCTTCCATTTTAAATTCAGAAGACATACACTTACTTAGTGCCTCAGAGTAACTTTAGATGTGTAAGGTTAAAAATAAGCAGTGCATGATGAGTGCCCTCTTTATACCAGTGTTTCACCTTAAATTTCAGAAAAACTCTACACAAGCATACAATTCATGTTATTCAAGTAATTAATAATTTGAGGGAGCAAAGTTTTAAAAAAGTCAAATTTTGAGATACCCATTCCTTGAGGGCAGATAGAGAATAGTGTTTAATGTTATGCCAGTTTTTGTTCTAAAAACTCAACCCTCCTTTAGTAACTCTTATTTTGGTTCAAGACCCAAATGCAGCCATCTGTTCTGTTATTTACGTAACTTGAAACCAAGCCTAATTCTCCATTCCTAGAATCTGCCCATTGCTTTGGGTCATCAGTCATCGGATGATCACCTACTTTCTCCCTCCCCCCACAAATTATCTTTAGATATCACTTCCTAATGTTGCCTGTGATGCTGATGGAAAGCCATGCAGCGTCTCAATAAACTGCATTAGCTTGTCTTCTGCTTACTGTTCAAACAAAACTCGAAATTTAAAAGTAGAAATTAATTCGAGAAGCTCACGCTCATTGTGAAGTCAATGAAGTCTCCTAAATATGTCTTTCTCTAAGAAAGGCCTTTAGATCATTACTTCTGGGAAAGACTTGATGCTGGGTTTATATTCATCTGGAGACCAAGGTTCACAGATTCAAGAGTGATTTGAAGCAGCTTCTCTACAGCAAATCCTAAGAGCAGCGATGAGCCGTGCCGCAGCAGGAGAGCACACACATATATTTCCAATTTAAGGAACTGGTACCCTAAGCGTAGGAACCACCAGTAGTTTGCAGATGTTCAAAAAACACATGTGTATGTGAGGTATATGCAGGTATTTTACATATATGAACATGTTTCATCTACACGTGTATATAAAATACAAACTTTTTTTAGTTGTAGTGTTTGAATGGTTTTCCTGTGCTAGATGTGTCTACAAATTGATTTCTGAGAAATCAGCCACAGTATCAGTTCTACTTTATGGGAAGTCTGTTCCTGAGGAGTAAGTCACGTGCTCCTGAACACAGTTCCAGGCCACACTGTGGCAGGCTGGCTGGCAGGCCGGCACCAGCACCCAAATCAATCCTAAGGAACCGCTCATTCTCCAAAATCTGGCCCATGTTCACTTTAGCCATTTCAATTACTTAGCTCACTTCACAGATCACTCTTGAGAGTCCCTGTTCATATTTATAGGCAACGCACATTTCCACAATGGCGGGGAGCGTGCAATGAAACCCGACCATGTCTTGTCTCTTAGTGTAACAAGGGCTTCCTCTTCCTTTCTCTCTTTATTTTCCCCCCCAATTATAAATGTCAGTGCAATTGGCTGATTAGCTGGTGGCGAACTTGCCAGCTTTCCTGGACGGCTCGTATGGCACTCTGAGGATGCTGGGCGTCTCCTCCATCACCCGCACCAGGAGGTTGTCGATGTAGTCCTCCAGCTCCCGGATGTGGGTGTCGCGCCGGCGCAGCAGCTCCTTGTGCTTGACCAGCTCCTGCAGCACCTCCTCGTAGGTCAGGCTGCGGTAGCCTGCGGCAGCGTCGAAAGGGTTACTATCCTGGAACAGGACAGACACGTCACTCAGCAGAGAGCACCCCAGGGACAAGGGCGAGTCCTTTCTAACCTCAACTTCCCACTGTGCTCTCCTTGACCGAACGTTTTTCTCTGTCCTTGGCTAGAGCCAACGTGACAGCTTCACAGCGTGGCTGAGGCAAGGGGAGGTAGATGCGCCAAAGGCTCGACCGTAATTCTAGGCTTCCACAACCCTTTCTCCCAGGGAGAAGACTGTCCTGATAGAAGAAATGGACCGTACAGTTTACGGGTAAATGACGAGAAAATGTTCTAGAGTAAATAAAACTCAAGAAGGTAAAAAAGACCTCTAAGAATTAACTGGGAGGAACTATAAGTAGCTACGGAAAATCACCATTTGGATAGGAGTTTAATCCTCCTGGAATTGCTTCCATCGAACTGTGGTTTAACGTTAGGCCTTCAGCTTTTTACTGAAGACGGTTCCAAGCAGCAGCAGTATCAAATTTGCCTCTCCAATTGCTATGAAATGTTCAAGGCATTCAGAATCACATCAAGGAGCATTCTTGTAAGAAGGCCCCTGGGAGTAACTTCTGTTTTAATTTAATACAAACAGTTCTTTCTCCCCTGAGTAATGATCTTCTTTCCTCCCCTCCTCACACTGATACCTACACAATCTATCTGACATCCCTTCTTGCCTTGGTTATCAGGAAGCTCAGTGTTCAGCAAGGATCATGTTAACACTTAAGTTTAGTGCAACCGCACCGTCTCATTTCACTTTTTTACTTACACTGAAAATTCTTTTTGCAAAAATATGAATATATAAACAACAAAGGAAAAAGCTATTGCTTTAATTCATTTATATAACAAAGCAGTTGACTACTAACAGAACAGTACTTCTCAGGAATTTAATCAAAAAGACATAGCAACCTCCTCTCCTACTTACAGTGTGGAGTATTTAGGTTTTACACACTGCAAAATATAAGGCCCAAATAGAAAGGTGTATGCCTTTCTAGGTACATAGTTCTAGCAACTAAATTCAACAGCCTGACATGATTTTTATTACTTTCATCCAAAACATTTTCACTTAGCTTTAAAGAAAACACTGAAACATTAAGGAGATTGGTCTTACACTTCAGGGCTAACAGCATACAATCTAGTCAGTGGATGGTGGAAAATGGGGACTGGTGAACAAAGAAAGGCATGTTCCCCCTTTCCCATGAATACTAAGTTCGCCTTTTCTCATTGTCTGGACCCACTTTAATTTGCTGTGTGTTGGGAGTTTTAGGACCAAAGTTTAAGTCTCTGTCCCCTCCTCCCAGGGAACCATGGCGGCCAGCCCCCAGAGACAGCCGGACTAAGACAGCCTGTAGCACATGCCGGACAAAGGAAACAGGTTAGAACTAACGTCTCCAGTCTCCCAGGTCTCTTGGAAGCCGTGGAGAAGATGGGGTTTACATAGAGCCTGCAAAGATTTCGCCAGGTGGACCTGGGTAACGGGTGGGCATCGCAAGCTGCAGGCTCTACATGTCGAGGGAGGAGCCAAGGTTCAAGACAGAGGTCAAGGACAGGCTTCTGGGGAGGAGGAGGGTGAGGTAATAAGCGCAGCTAAGGCTGCCAGGGTCAGCCCCAGATGGACCATCAAGGATGTGGACTCCTACGAGGGAAATGAGCAGCCACTGCATCTCTAACTGGAGGGAAGAGACGATTAGAGCTAAATTCTAGGTAACTTACACAGCATCAGAGGGCACGATCACTGGGAGATTAGCTACAAAATATTTACTATTGGAATATTCAAGACAAGGGTTAGTGAGTCTCCAATAGATTAATGGGATGCCAGAGAAGCTGCCACTGGGAAGTGAGGTTAAACACTCCACAAAACACTGGGAGCAACTTACTTCCCAGCAGCACCAGACACTGACGTACCTCAGGAGCGGCATGGCTCTTGTCTCTAAGCACATTTCAGGACACTGGCCTACAGCAGCTACAGGGCAGGGCTGGAGATAAGCCTGTTATTCGCTCTTCCCTCAAATTAAGTGATATTTTGTGGAGTGAATCTTTTCTCTCTTTCCTCCTTCATATCCCTCCCCCTTGTCCCCACCACTCACATCCTAATTTAATTGATGGTGAGTTCAGAGACATAAAAGCTACTAAAATTCCTAGCCACATTCTTATTAAAAGATTTTTATAGGAATGAAAACAATATACATAGAAAAATAAGTATATGTTTAAATGTATTTAAAATAAGCTAAAATATCTTATTTTAACCGATGTTAACTCTGGACATATTTGAGACAGATCCCAAACTAGGTCTCACTTTATTTTTCAGATATGACATTCTCTAAGGTCCCTTTTAACTCTAAAACCTTCTAGTCTACAAAGTAATTTTTTTCCTGAACTACATGTTAAAAAGACAATAATGTGCCCTAACGGGATTCCATTTTTCTAATAAAACATTCACTGAAAAATAGTTCTTGTGAGGCTTGCAGAGATTAATGAAATTTAACTACTTGGGGTTGATAACTGATAAATGTGATTCATAATTTTTTTTTTCTTAAGATAATAGCAGATATTTGAATCAAGTCTAAATCGAAATTATACATATGTGAGCTACAGACTAAGTGATGATAAAGTTTGAAAATCATTTATATTGCTATAGTTAACAATACACCAACCAGCATGACTAGATACTGTAGTTAACAAAATTTTTTAATGACAATGATGAAAAAGCATGTCAAAAAAAAATTCCTATTCTGGTATTAGTTTAAATTAATGTCATGATATAAATTAATCTAACAACTTAATCTCTCCAAATAATGTTACTACTCTGGAATATTGTTCAAAGCTTTACAATACTAATCTAGAACACATAGATCTACTGCGTGGCTTATTTTTTTTCTATCACACCCATCTAATACTTAGTACACGTATAGATAGACTTCCTGGAAATACATTTCTGACCTTTTCAATAAATTTTCCATTTGTCCTTTTATGTGAAAATTGTACCCTAAATTGCTGCATCAAGCTTCTAGGCAGGAAAACATCTTAGAAGCATATGTACTATAAACTATATTCTGGAAAAGAATATAAAATAATTACAAACAGTTTTAAGCTTAGTTCCAGACTTTATCCCATATTTGAAATCATGTAAACCTTCTAATTTTAGGCATAGATGCTTAAATCAACTGATACACTAAATGAATATATTTATAGCCTTCTGTTTGCTGATCATCATTCCAAATAAAATAATAAAGATGAACAATAAACAAATACTATAAGAAATGATAGTCTCTGGTCACAAAAATTATTTTGCTTAAAGAGAGAACCCTCAGGCACATTTAAAAAATGAAGTTCCAAAAGTAGTTTAAAGTTTTTCTTGGAAAAACTTCTAAAATTGCAAACCTGCCAAACTATTCAAGATTCAAGTAACCTACAGTGGAACTCCTAAGTACTCAATATTTTTTTCCCTCCAGCACTGCATGCAGATAACACAGATGTTTTTAAGATGTCTTTTACATTGAAATTGAATGTATATATTTTCTTTTCTCGTCCCCCTCCACAACCCTTCTTCATACCTACCCAACCTTGGTTAAAATTTTCCATATGCAGATTTAAGAAAATAGGGAATCAGCTATTAAGAGAATTATTACATGGCATTTTCTAATCAGAATTTTAAATAACAGTTGGGCAGAAAATTTTTGAGAATTATTTTACACTTAGTGCAGCCTTTTAAAGTAGGAAATGTGTATTTTTTACAATATTTAAATTTAAACAAAAGCAAATTATCGAGACTCAAAATAACGGAAGATTTCACGAAAGGTTGTCCTGGTAACCGAATATTGGTGGGGTACTAGCTGACACCCAAGGCAGGGAGAGGGGGTGAGAGAGATAAGATGAAGGCTTGGCATTCTCTGATCGTCTCATTATTGTTCTAATGAGGAACTTTGCTCTGGGAATATCATCTCAGCTACTTTCACATCTTTTGTCCTCCTCCCTTCATCTCCCTTTCAGTTCTTAATTAGGCCTTAAAGAGCTCACACTGCCCTTTCAACTGGCTACTGCTCCTGTTTAAACACTGTGCTTTCACAGACAGGTGTTGGCACTAGCATGTAAGACATACAAACTTAATTACAAAATACTACGTCCAGAAGGGGAAAAAATAACTTGGAGGATGGCTATTATTGGAGAACTTAATGTAAATTACTTCAAACATCTTATAATCTTCAACAGAAAATTTGTTCAAATACTTTTCCTCAATAACGATCAGTATAAGGATGAGCTTTCTCCTCTTAATTGTATTTTGCAGTAAATTAACAACACCTAGTAATCCTTTAACTGTCATTTGGAATAGTTAGTATTCCAGAGAAAAATAATCACACATCAAGGATTCTTTTATCACCTTTAAATCCTTTAACTAAAACAATTTTCACTTTTTATTTCTTTAAAGAATTCTAAGGATGCTTTTACAGCAATAAATTACAAGATTTGGAAAAGTACATTTACAAGCACATAGAAATTGTAATTAAGGTTACTTAATAAACAATAGTTACACATTAAATTGATTTTTTGATGTTGCGTTTTGTTTGAGATTAAGTAACTGCCTGATAGAATTCATTTTACTATCTGATCAAAGGCTGGCTTCATATAGTCTGACATTTCTTGCCAGACTGCTGTATTATAAAGACTCGAGTATTTATGAAACATCAAAACTTACAAATCATTTACATAAAACAGCAAAAACACAGTACAAAGTCCTCTGCTTCTCTAATGTTTTCTACAATTTTCAAGACAAATAAGTACATTTTAAAATGGTTGATATACCAACAATGTAGGCATATCACATCATAGAAAATTGTGATGTTATTGTTCAAAAAATTCTTATTATACATCTGGATCACACATTAAGGACAGATGGTTCAAACACAACCACCAGTCTCTTGGAATAAAGGCTCTATTTCTGTTATTCAGTGAGAATTTCATTTTCTACCAAGAACATGTGCCCATATTTTTGTAAACCAACTTATTCTCCAGGGTTAATATATTCAGAATACAACGAAGATGGAATGGAGCCCGGAGCAGAGATCCAAACCTGGACATCAAGTAACAATGAAACGAAGTTAAGATCCTTGAATCAACCGTGCAAAATAAGTGTGTTAACTTAGCTGGTGGCTACTAACTCTGTTAACAGATCTAGTTTCATTCTGGCGAAGGCAGTAAGTGTCCTACCGGCGCTTTCAAACACCGTCCTGGTAACTGGATCTCTCGCCAGGATGCTTTCCCTGTTGTTTAATGTTAACAAGCAGTTTTACTTCTCAATCATTGTCACAACAACAAGAAACGTTCATTTTCTCCACACGCTCCTGTTTCATAACCATAATGTCCCTGGACATACAGCTTTCACAATAATCTCAGAAATCTGCAAACAAAATATGTATAATCGCGATTGGCTTCAATTAGAACTGTAATATTTGCTCGAACTTCAATAACTCGTACAGAAGTCACACTATTATCTATTAAAGGCAGAGTTTGAATCCCACTTTTCCTCTTTCTCCCCAAGTCACCTAACAGCAACAATCCATGGGCCACAGGGGCTCGGGGAACCAGCAAAAAGCCGCCCTTGCTCACTCTCCCCTCAGCCACTCACCGGGATTTTCCTGAGGTCGTCACTGCTTGTCGGATTCATATGAAAACTGCATGATAAAAGACAGAACATAAATGTGATCAGTGCATCTCAGTTCATGTGGGAAGAAAGGCATCAAAAGAACATTTTTTTAACCGACATTGTAATAACAATCTCTAAAGTCCTCCTATCATCTGCTGAGTGCAAGTTAGTCCAGGATGAAGACGGGAAACACTACTTACTCAACATTCTAAAGTATTTACAATTTTAAACTTTGAAGGCAAACCCCTCTGTTGTTAGCAGAACTAAAGAACTGGGCCTCTAAATACATAGTTTCTAAAAACTTTTTTATCTAAGGGGTTTTACACAGTAAGATATTTTATAAAAGCAAATTTTATACCATAGCACACTTGTTTTATATTCAGACACTCATCTTACGTTTTCAGCTAGAAAACTGGAGAACGAGGTTAGAAAGCTTAGGTTAGAAAGATTGTAGAAATAAGAGTTAAAGCAATCTTAAAAACAAAATTCTACAGGCATGAGAAATATCAATTTTTAAACATTACCCTCTCAATGAGAATGAATTCAGCGTTGTATGAACTGTTTCTGTCATTAGTGTGATTTTAAGTAGCTGGTCTTCAAAATTTAAATACTCAGATGGACCAAAACAAAGTGGATTTCTTCCACACAGAGAGTAAGAAAACGTCACAGCTGAACACTATAATCATTTTCTGCTTTGAAACATGTCCATTAGGGAGGGGACTGCAAGCAAAAAGAAGCTAAACTTCAAAGCCATCTGATGAGCAAATATTTCAACATTGCCATTCAAGTTTAATTTTTGTCCAGCACTTAAAGAGTATTCGTCATTAAAACCTCTAGAGAGCATTCCGACCCCAACAATCTTTTGAAGACAAAAGAACTGTAAAATGAATATATTTTTTCATTATTTGTGCCATTATTCAAATAACTGAAATTCTTTGAAAAAACAGACTTTTAAAGCTTTATTGGGTGCATGGAGAGTCTGAACACTGGATGTAAAGTCTGGAGAATCTCTCTTACAGGTCCACGTAGAGGCTGAACCGTAAGAGAATTCCCCACAGCCAAAGTTTCGCTGATTATAAGATTTGTAGTACGAGCTTCCACAATTGGACGCTGCTCCATTCGAGATGGGACACTGCAGATAATCTGGGATTTCAGCAGGGCTGGCAACAAGCTAGAGAAGATCGGGACATGTTCTACGTGCCTACAAGGCAGACTTACAGGCCCGCGATGCTGCCACCTTTTCCAGCCCCCATGTCTCACACCACCTTGCAACATTCTGCACAGTCGCAGACTAAAGTCACTTCACCGGCTAAACCTCAAGGCCCTGGGGCTCACTGGAAACCCCTGCTGAAGACATTACCAGGCAGCACCCCACAAGACAAGCCAGACTGCTGCAGGAACAGCTCCACACCCTCGGACTCCCTGCCCCAGGCAGTCAGCAGCAGGCCCAAGGGAAGGAGGCTCCGCCTGCCCCATTACCCCACAGCTGGCTGTTTCCTCGCAGACCAGGACGCACACCCCAAGACAGCTCTCTCCATCTGACCACAACACCCTCAAGAACGAAAGGATTCACACTCAGGCCGAACAGTGCACCGTGGTGGCTACAAACAGTTAGCCTCCCACCAGCTGAGGACCCCGAAGCCAGCTGGGGTGACTTTAGACCCTGGTTCAGCCATGTAGTTGCTGTATGACCTTGGGCAAGTCACTCCACCTCAATTGTGCTGGGTCGTGGCAACATCTGCTGAACAGGGTCATTCAGAACTACGGTGAAGACTCAGAGCTAACAAGGTGTAGAACACCTAGCACACTGTCTGAGGACACACACTCAAGAATGCACAGCACTGGACCTGTGCCAGGGCCTGTTCAGAGCACTTTACCAGCATTCCCTCCATCTTCATCAGCGTTAGAGGGGGCTGCCGTCCATGTACTAATCACCTGGCAAGTGAGCACGCCCGGCTCTCAACTCTGCCCTTGTAAACGTGACACAGCCCTGAACCCTGACCACTGGGGCCACGTGGGTTGAGAAAGGAAACATCGCTTCTTCATTCTGAGCAAGCACATGGGAGGGCTATACTTGAAGGAGGGAGAGTGGGAAGAACAATGCTGACTCAAATTTTTAGACCACCTAGTGAAGGGCAAATCACAGCAATGTCAAGGAAAGCTTAATTTTTTTTAATTTATTAAAATTCATTTATTGTACACGTGTGTGTGTTTTTGGCATCATTGTCTACCCTGGGGTTCTCCTACCCCCTTATCACCTGTGAAACATCTTAATCCCTTGTGCCCATCCCTCCTCCATTTTTACTCTCCTCTCCCTCTTTTGCTCTATGCTTCAGTTCTGTTGACAGTTTAAAATTTTTCTTGTTTGCTTGTTTGTTTTTCCTTATTTTCTTCATACAAATGAGACCATCCTGTATTTCTCTTTTTCTTTCTGGCTTATTTCCACTAACATGATTCCTTCTAGCTCCATACATGTTGCTGTGAATGACATAAGTTTATCTTCTTTGATTGATGAATATTATTCCATTGTGTAAATACACCACATCTTTTCAACCATTCATCAGTCTTGGGGCATTTGAGTTGTTTCCATGTCCTGGCAATTATAAATAGTGCTGCGATAAGTAACAAAGATTCACAAAGAACTCACAAAACTTAACAAAAACAAGACAACCCACTCAAGAAATAGAGAGAACCAAAAAGACATACTTCTCCAAAAAGGAAAAACATATGGCCAATAGGCACATGAAAAAATGCTCAACACCACTAATAATCAGGGAAATGCAAATCAAAACCACACTGAGATACCATCTAAAATCAATAAGAATGGCCCATATCAAAAAAACAGGCAACAACAAGTGCTGATGCGGATGCAGAGAGAAAAGAACATTCTTACATTGCTGGTGGGAGTGCAAGCTGGTCCAGTCACTAAGGAAAGCCTAATTTTAAGGAAAAAGCAGGACTTTAAATGACACAAAGGATGGGGTTAGCAACAGAAAGCCTCAGAAGATGTCTGGCATTGTCTGGGACTCAAGACAGCAGAGCCCACATGGGCCACAGAGACCAGGTGCACAGCAGCAGGGTGGAGAGGAGCCCTGGCAGGGTCTAGATGCAAAGGAGGAGGTCAAACCTGACTCAGAATGAGCACGTAGTTTTCCAACAACTATACTCTCCCATATCATACCCTGGAAGAATAACAATATATGACTACACAGATGTATGTATATTTCAACATTGGGCTCAGGAAGATATTACTGAGCGAAGTAGTAGACAAAATGGTAACAGTTATTTAATGAGGATTTTAATAAGGAGCAGACATTTAGGACAAAGATTTTTATCAAAATTACAAAACAAACAAGACAATATCCAACGGCCTTAGAGGGAACTAAAGTGAAACTCAGTGAAAACCCGAAAAATGAGAACTCTTAACAATGATTCAGTTGACAACAGTCATAGAGGTCCTAAGGGCAAGAGGGTGGGTGTAGCACCAGCCCTTTCCCACTGGACCTGGGCGGGAGCTGAGGGCGAGCCGCTCTCCAGCCGACAGAGCAGCCCAGATCCTGCACCCGCTTTGTCTGAAATCTAAAGGCAGAGCCCTTCCCTCGTGGCTGGCTTTCTATTCACACACTGACGTGTCAAACACATGACGAGCTCAGTCATTCATGGCTGCCTTTTGTGATCCGTCCTTAAGGGGAGAAAGAGTGAACTGAACTGGATTGAATTAGCTTGGTGAAAAATAAAATGTCTCTATTTATCGAAGTGTGGCACCAATTTGTGATATTTTCCTCTCCGGACAGCTGTCCTCATGTCAGACAAGATACTGAATAATGCAGCCTGACTGCTCAGCTGAGCTGCTGACAGGTTAAGGAAAAGAGTGCTTCTGATCAGGTGTAGGATAAACTGAGACACACTCACGCTGAAAGACCCTGTGTAAATTCAACCTACAGAATTAAAAAAAAAAAAATCATTTTAGAAATCCCAGCCTAAAGAGTCCCAGGGTAGGAGAGCACTTTAAAGTCCCGTTTAAACTGATGAGAATAAGCTCACATTTTGAAGATGATCTTAAGACTCACAAAATGTTTTCCTTTCAGTCTCATGTTTTCAGGCAAAAGGTTAGTTTTCCTTTGAGACAGTTCCAAATTTTGAAGTTTTTAAAGCAATTTTTAATTAAAACTTGAAATCAGCACTCAAATATCTCTCTAGAACCAACAGTATCTCTCCTACACTATCACTCACCCATTTGTTTTGAAGCTGGAATAAACACTGAGTAAAGAAATAGAACCTGAACTTGCCTTCCATCCAGCCTCAGCAGTCATGCAGCCTGTGAGAGCGCAGTGTATTCTTTGTCCTTTTCTCTTTTTTTAAAACTACACACATCCCCCTGGAGCAGTAACTCTGACGACGGGAAAGCCCACACTGAGGCCGGAAAAAGTCTAGAGTGATTGTCAAGACGAAAACCTCACAGAAGGACACAACTCTGGGGAAAGGCTGCTTAGACAGGGCACCGTGGGATGTCCCAGCTACAGGGTTCAACTTTGGGCACAAGGTCATGTGACAAGACCCGCTGCTTCTGTGATGCCGACCTCAACGCACCTTCCACCCTCTCTCCTCCAAGCCCACTCCTGCTAAGTGATAAAACAGTGTCTACATCATCACCCAAGGACTGTCTGAGGTCTAGATGATCCACCTCACTGGGAGGGGGAAGAAGAGCAACTTCCACCTCAGACTCTGTCCAATTCTTCGCTGCACTCAGGACAGAAAAACTGAACTGTCACAGAACTTCTGGCATGAATTATTTTCAGAGCAGTCTTTGAAGTCATTTAGCTGAGTGGGTTCGGGAAGCCTGGGGCCTCACTTCGGTAAGAAATGCAGACCGGAGGGAGATAGAAACTGAGAACTACAGCGTAACAGAAAACCTTTCTGGAATGGGGGAAAGAAAAATGCCCCGTGCACAGAGCCGCACGGACACAGCAGAGAGACGGGAGAGGCCAACACCCATGGTACACCTATGGCTGGAGCTGGGGGCTGGAGTCTTCCTGAGCACTGCCCTGGGCTCACTAAATCCTCTACCAAGTCTGCAAGGGGAGGGCCATTCAGGAGCATTCCCAGAAGAGGACACAGGCACAGAGAAGCTCGGCAGCTCACTCCAAGCAACCAGCTACTAAGTGGCGGAGTCAGGATTCAAAAACGGGCATCTGAACCCAAAGTCCTTGCTCGTGAGCCCTAAGTCCACACAAAGCACTGAGAGGGAATCCCAAGTATTTGGAAGTCCCGACTGAGAAACAGCTGAGAGGCCTCATCAGCCCTGGTCTGTCTGAGAGAGATGGAAGCCGGGGCCCACGGCCCCTCGCCAGGCTGCAGCTCCAGACCAGCTCTTCACAGACAGCACAGCTGCTGCTTCACACCCTGAGCAGGGCAGGTGGGCAAGATACGCAGGCCCCTGGTGCACACCACCCCTCTTCCCGGGGCCGGACCCAAGCAACCCTTCTGCATATGGTCTCCTCACCCAGCTTCCTTCAGAGATCTGCTTTGCGTCATGGTTCCTGCTGGGACTCCGATGTGAGCATATAAAACAAAAGACTATACAATGAAGAACATACAACAATGTCACAAACTCTTGGCTTAATTTAAAATGATTCAGGACAGAGACTTGTTCTATTTCTCTACTAGAAAGAAAGACTACAAGAATATAATACAGCTTGATTAGTCACATGAATTTTCTACTTTCCCTTCCACTTCTGGCTTATGTTCCATGACTGCTACTTTTCCTATGTTTTCTTTCCTCCCCAGTCTCCTACTTTGGAAATAATAAACCTGGTCTTCTTTTAACAACACGCTTGTGTTCACAGAGCTGGATGCTTTATGCCCGAAATTATTTTTAATTCAGGATTATGTTCTTAAAGCTTGACTGCACCTACAGTTTTGCAATGGTGCCTACAGTGACCTGGGTTAAAACAATGCCACCTTGAATTTATAGACCGCCTGACAATTCACACCATGTTGCCCAAACAGGCCTTCTTTAAACACGATTCCCAAGGAACAGTGATCAGCGTGGTGGCACTGCCACTCATGGTGGGGTCTCAGCCCAGAGGCATCCCATCCAACCATCTCACTTTCGTGCTCCCTCAATGTCCCTCTCGCAGGACTGGCTGTGTGGGCCTCATGACCAGGACATATTCACAGCCCACTGTCCCTCAGATGTTCATGAAATCTTTTTCTTTTTTCAATTTTCCCAGTCTCTAATTCCTCTCAGGCAACCATCACTGATGACTCACTTAGAATCTGAATCACCTCCCCCCACCTAAAACTCACTGCTGCTTTCATGAAGGTCACCAGCACACTGTTTCTACCCATAGCAACAGGCTCACTCTCTTTAACCTTCCAGCGCAAGAGACTATCATGAGACTTTCTCTTCCGTGACTCGCTCCTGTTTCCGATGGCTCCTTTTCCTCGCCATCATGCTCTCCTCACTGCAGCTGGGAAGACATCTGGTACTGTTCCCTGCTCGGTTCTCTGACCTTTCTCCCACTACCTGGTGACCTCACGCTATCCCTGTGCTAGATGATGCAAACATGTGACCTTCCACGTCACCCTCCCTGAAAAGTATAAGACCACTTTACAAACGTCTGCTGAGAGTCCCAGACTGGAAATTCTATCTGTACCTCAGTCAGCAGGTCTCAACCCCTCCTCCTGTATAGCAGCTGCTTGACTGTCCTCTTGGAACAACCAGTCTCCTGGCCACCGCAGGTGAAGCGTTGGAGAGCCTGACTCCAGCCTTCTGCTTAGGAAGCCTCCTAAAGAGGCAGCCACACCCTCCCCTTCCAGTTATGGACCCAGAGCTCCCTGCTTCCCCGTTGCTGGTTTTCACTGCTCCCTCTCCAATCACAGGACTGCACCCCCACCCAGATAACTGCAACCATCTCACCAACCTTCGCTGGGAACAGAGTACTAACATTGAAGTCTAACCTCATTACTCACCCACCAAAAGACTTCTGACCTCTAACTTCCTCCTGAATAACAGCACCATTTTTTAGCATGGCCTCCAAAGCCAACTCAATTTCCCTTTCCAGACTTTTTGCCCACCACCCAGTATCTACATACAATCTACTTAACTTCTCATTTTTAAGTTGAGAAGTAGAAATTCCACCACCTATTTCAAAGAATGAGGGTTAAAGGAAATGAGTCCAAACTGCTTTGTGTGACAGCATGCTAGTCAAATACAAGAGCTATGAATCCAGATACAGACCTCAGACTTTACACAGAAAAAGGAACTCCGAAGGGATCACAGACTTAAACATAATGCAGAAGTACAAAGCTCCTAGAAGATAACACAAGAGAAAATTTTGGTGATCTTGGATTTAGTGATAACTTTTTAGACCAATGTCATTATTCATGAAAGGAAAAAAAAAATGAAGATATATTTTGTCAAATTAAAAATTACTGCTTTGCAAAAAATACCAGTAAGAGAAAGAAAAGAGAAGGCACAGACTAGAAGAAAATATGTGTGAAAGACTTATCTGATAAAGGATTGTTATCCAAAACACACAGAGAACTCTTGAAACTCAGCAATAAGAAGACAAACAACCCAATTAAAAACTGGACCAAAGATTTCAACAAACACCTCACCAAACACCATACGCAGATGACAAGCATCTGTACATCGTACAGGATAAGATGCTCCACATCGTATGTCATCAAACAGAGACAAATTGAAACAATATGCTCCCATGATGCACCTATCAGAAAGGCCAAAATCTAGAGTACAGTCAGCACTGAGATGGGGGGGTTGGGTCAGTAAGAATGCTCGCTCATTGCTGCGGCACAAAATGGCACAAACGCTTTAGAAGACAGTGTGGGGATTTCTCACGAAACCAAACTCACTGCAAGATCCAGTAACCACTCTCTGATGTCTACCCCAAAGGAGGTGAAGACATCCACACAAAATCTGCACACAAATTGTTTACAGCAGTTTTATTTAAACTTGATGAAACTTGGCCATGGAGATGCCCCACCAAACGTGAACTGATACACAGCAGTACATGGGCAGAGACGGCGGAGTCTGAGCGGTGCTAAGAAAGAAACAAGCTCTCCAGTCATGACCAAACACGGGGACCTTACCTGCCTCTACATCTGAAAAGGTCGCATCCTATATGGTTCCAGTTACGAGACAGTCCAGAAAGAGCAGAACTATGGAGACAGTAAAAAGCTGAGGGGCTGCCAGGAGTTGTGGGAAGGAAGGGAGAAGGGAGAACACGAGATTCCGGGGCACTGAAAACACTTGGCCCGATGCTGTAATGACGGACACGTCACTGCATCCTTGTCAAGACCCACAGAATATGCAACATCCAGTATGAACCCTAAAGTCATGAGTCATATGACAGTCAATGGAGCTCATCGATGCTCCCAAAATGCCACTTGGGTGGAGGCTGCTATTAACTTGGCAGGAGGCCGAGCAGCCTGAGGGCAGGTGCACAGAAACCCCTACTCCTTCCACTCAACTGATTCTGCTGCCGAAGCTGCTCTCAAATCTATTAAAATAAATATATGCAATAAAATAATAATATGCAATAGAATAAATTAGTATAAAAGTTTGCAATTCAATCCCCGAATCCCTGTCCCTTACTACTATAAGCTACTTGAAAGAAGGAACCACATCTCATTAATCTTCTTGCTCCTAGTATCCGTGCTGAGGCCTGGCAAATGCTTAATAAATGTATGTTGAAAGATTAATAGCTGGTGCTTAATAAAAGTTTGTAAAAACTGAGCTAAAAGCTCATTGAGCAAATCAATGGTAGGTCAATACAAGTTTCAGCAACAAGATACCAACTCCCCAAAGAACAGAGGAAATAGTTTTTCCTCAATAACTAAGTTTACTTATATCTAGAGCTGACAGTATGTTAGTGGAAGGTTTTTTCAGCTCTTTTTTCCAGATAGAAAGAATTGTTCTAAAACCGACAATACCACTTTAAAATACAGTAAGCTTCAAATTGGTGACTTACAGTAAAAGCAACTCAACTGCTGTTTTATCCAGTGTACCACCAGGTTTACACGTTAAGTATTTGACCACATAATATTAAAATGAGATTTTTCTGATAAATCCTAAAAAGTCATTTGTTATTAAGAGATTTACGGAAATGTTCTTTAGTGGTTTTCTTCACAAAAGCCCTAAAAACTGAAGTGTCCAAAAAGAGATTCCCCTGGTAAACACAATGCTAGCACATTTCAAGAATGCTTATCACACACACAAATAAGGCTTACGAGGCAAGGGGCAACCCAATACTGGTTTCTTTCTTTTAGAAAAAGCAAAACACTCAATACCAAATCAAATTAATGACATCATAAATGAAAATACTACATTCTCTCTCCTGGGACTGGGCACGTACCACAAATACCTGGATGGAAAAACAGAACCTAAAGCATACACGTCTATGGGGATTAACAGCAATTTACTTATTAATATTCTCACAGGGTATCTTTTAAGAGATCTCACAGGCAAAACAATTAGAAACTGTGGTCAGTGACACTGAGATTCGTGGGCAGCAAATTCAGACCTAGCTGTTCATCCATCATGATGGTTAATAGGCTGCTGAAGGCTGAAAACGTGAAGATTTCAAGACATCTATGAAAGTAAGAATTCAGTGTTCATCAAGAATGTAATAACCAAGTTTAACCGACTATTTTCCGCTGGTGAAGAAATAATTATTTGAAAGACAGTCAAACAACGCACACATTTCAAAACAGTCCTACAGATTCCTCAAGTTCGATTACTTGAAAACGAAGCTTCTCTTTACGACTCTGAACATGTGAGACTAAATCCAGCACTGAGCAGAGAATTTCCTTAACATCGCAAATGTAACTTAGAAGTGCAAGTGGATTTCTGAGCTTTCCCATGTCCCGTGATCCTGTCCCTCTGGAGATCTGTGTTGTTTCCTTACCGCTCTGAGGAGAGCCTGGCCCACTAGCTGCCATATAGTCACTGGGGTCTACTGGGCCTGGGGGAGTTTGAGGCTGGGGTCTACTGGGCCTGGGGGAGTTTGAGGGGATGGGGGAGGGGAGGGGAGCAGGGACACAAAGAGGAGGAAACCAAGTTCTATTTATTTTAGAAGCACAAGAGGATAGGAATAGGAGTGATGCTGACAGCCAGCAAGACACCAACATCCTTGGCAGGAAAGACCTGGCTCAAGCTCTGTGTCTGTATGTCCGAGGGAGCTAAAGTTCCACTAAGAAATGGAGGCTGAGTCCCCTCCATCTTCAATTTCACATGTCCTCTCCTGCGCACATCACAGCATATGTGCAAGTGCGGTGTCACTCTCACACGCTTGTCTTTCGCACGCCGAAAACCTTCACGCTCTCTCAGAATTTGGAGCAAATTCTCAATCCTGCTATGTTCTTAGCAACGAGGGTTCGTCTTAACCTTAAGTTTTAGGTGGGCTGGATCTCTCAGAATCACTTGAAACACTGTTAACTTCAGCTCCTGTCACTGAACTCTCCATTTGGAAAAGCCTCAGCCCCTCTCTCCTTAGTCTCCCTGTGAGGCTGCTAATTCCACCTTCTCCGTGACACTTAGGCCACCTCATCTCGGCACCCACTTCATCTCTTGCAATTTAGTAGCCATCACTATTTACTGACTGTACCACCAACTAGAACAAAAAAATGACATATTTTAGATCTACCCACTTCTGATTTTAAAAACATACGCCACATTATGCCTCCTTAGTATCAGAATATTAAGAGTTTTCAAGGGACTTGAAAGGAAAGCAATGTAAAACCAAATATGGGTGAAAACGTCTAGCCCTTATTATCAACTGTTCTACAACCAAAGTTTTTATTTTAGAATGTTGTTCTAACCTCTACCCAAAGATGGGAGGCACAAGAAGACACCATAAGGATCTACTCATCTCTGTACGCACAACAGGTATCACTCCAGAAAATAATTGATGAAGACTTCAAAATACCTTAAATTAAAATTCTGTTGCTTTTCTTCCCACAAAATGTGGAATATTTATTTTTCTAATTTAAAATGACAGAATGCTAAAAAGACAATTAGTATTATTTTAGTATTATTTTATAAGCTGAAACTCCAGTTGAATCAATCTCATACTCTTGACAAAAAACAAAGAAAAAAAAGGCAGCTCACTGACAAAGAAATGAGGAGCCATCATCCAGCTCTGGGCTGGAAGAGATGCTGGTGCCTGTGTGTCTCCCTAGGCAGGAATCCTTTACCCAGGGGGCTTCTTCTGAAACATTCTGAGGCATTTCCATAAACAGTACTTATCCTTCTTACTAGGAGTGGTCAAACTGTCTTCTTTAACAATTTAATCTGCGTTCTGTGGTATGAGTTTAAGAAATATCCACTGTGCCTATAAGCTTAGCCATCTACCCTGCACTGTCCTCACGGCTGCTATGCAAACACTTCTAAACACTGAAATCTTACAACAACATTGATTATAACCCTTGCTTATAAAACAGTAAAATTAATTTTCTTACACAGGAAATGCTTTTACTGAATTTCAATGTGATTTAATTTCAAAGATTATTACTGTGCATGCATCTTGAAAGACTACCAAGTTTATTGTTTGCTGACAAATGTATCATTCAGTAAAAAACATTCCACTTTTAGTTAGACTCTGACTGAGAATTCACTACTTGGAAATGATTTAACTCACAGCAACTGTTACCTACTCTGCAGATGCGGAGTAAGCCCCCAGTGGAGTCCCCTCCCCCAGGCTCACAGGTGGCAGATACCACCTGCCACCAGCAGGCAGCACCAAGACCCTTATCCCCACTTTACATCTGGAAACAAATGAGGCTCAGAAGTGTCAGGAAAAGGCATAAGGCTAGTCAACAGACGAAGCAGGCTTGGGTCTTAAACCTCTGCTCCCTGCACGACATTCCACTGTCCTAGATTTGTGTTTTCATGTTACTCTTAAAACCCCTGGAAATCAGAAGTTAATCAAACATACATCTGACTCAGATACTGAATCATGTTCAGTAGTATTTCCATGTTTAATTTATTTGGGGCATTTCTCTGAAAGTGGAAAAACCTGCAGGAAACAAATATAATACACACATCAAGTAAACAAAATGTGCCATTAACCTGAACATCCTCATTCCCATTCAGGCTCCATAACAAAGAGGTCATTATACTTAATGTAGAGCCTCTTCAGGGCACTGACTAATTGGCTGCGGGTAGCCTGAAGTGGCAAACACACCCCCTCAGGAACCTACCAGGCAGAGGAGACAGACTTGGCTTGGCGCACAGCTCCAAGATTCCAGTAAGAAAAGATAAGGTAAAACTGCTAGGTACACTAGATAGTAGTAAAGAGCTAATGCTGTAATAGAGTCACCAGCGATAAAACACTCCTTCAAGATGCATTTATCGGTTTTCAAATGTGCTTTCTTACTATTTACTAAAATAAATATCTGCTTAATCACCAACTTCTAAGATCATGTTCCAAGGTCAAGAGCAAGCTCAAAGGCCTTGTCCTTGGTAAAGCACTTCCTGGTCTCTAGCACATGGCTCCCCCACCCTTTCCCAGTAAACTGTGCTCACTTTTTTGCTTCAATGATGCTCTTAACTTACTCCTCTCTCTCCCTACTGGTGTGGCTAGTAATACTTCAGTCCTCTTCAACCCACTCCCAGTAGACTTTACATCATGCTTGTTAAAACAATTTTAAAATTGAATTTGAGTTGTTTCACTCTAGGACAGTCCAGCTAATTCATGTAATTGCTATTTAAGTGACATTTGCAATTTCATTAGGGAGATTTCTAAGTTAAAGTACATAAAATGCATAAAAGCCATTTTATTTGATGTATAACATAGATCTAATATAGAACAATTAGATATTACATTGTAACATATACTTAGGAGTACACTGATGTTTTATATCATTAATACACTATATTACATACAGCATGTAGATCAAAGAGCAAAAGTCTATCCTTAAAATATATCTGGATCTTTATATTTTTAGAAACTAGATATAAGGAAAATCATAAGAAAATCTATTTCATTAACTAATTACAATGCTATAACTGATAGGGTGTGTTACCCCCCATTGTCTCCTGTTTAAGATTGCAGATTTCAAGGACAGGTATGCTAAAATGTGAGAATGGCCTTATCTGGAATTTTCCTTAAGGGAGATGCAGGGAGAGAAAGAAGTAAAATGGTCAAGGTGAAACAGGTTTTCTGGAAGGTGGGAAATCAGGGTATATAAAGGGTGTGCAAACAAAGAGAAGGATTAGAGGCCAAAATGGAGATCGGATAGAGAGAGATTTAATGGAGAGATGGGAATCAGCCATCTTGTAAAGTAAAGATGTGAGCCATGTGGACTTGACCAAAGGCCACTGGGGGCTTGCAGCCCTTGGCTGACCTGGGCTAGCCGCATGTGTGCTAAAGGCGGTTAAGGAGTTTGCAGATTTGAACTCTGTGTTGGAGTTTGTTTTGCTGAGTTTGACTCGTGTCTGAAAGAAGCCATGCAAAAGTTAGGCCTGGGAAGAAAAAACTTTGCTGGTTCGGCACCATGGTTCCTGCTACCTGAAAGACAAGGAGAACACACTGTGAAAGACAAGGAGGAGCAAGCCAAGGGAGCAGCCAAAGTAACATGTCTTTAAGTGTCTGGAGATGAACTCTGACTGACACTGGTGAGATGATCAGGACTGAGAGACTGAGGATTTTTGGACAATGCTGAGAAAGGTCTTAGACAATATTAAAGTAATTGGAGTTTTTCTTATATGCTTTTTGTGTAGTTATTAGGATAATTTAAAAATCACTTTAAGGCTGGGGATAGTGGAAAAAACCCACAAGAGTTTAAACTGTGTTTTTTAAGATTTTTTTTTTTTTTTTTTGGTGCAGTTTTTGGAGCAGAAGGCAGAGAGCAACTGGCTGGCTTTTGCATATCAACGGTAAAGGTGAACAGTGTAAATGCTAATGAACATCGTGTAGCTTGCTTCCTAGGGAGAGAAGCAGGCCTAGGAGTGGCCACTTTAAGGTAAAGGTAAATGGCCTGTTTGTAGTCTGCTTCAAAGAGGGAAGCAGGCCTGTATGTGTTAAAGTCAAAGTTGAAAAGCCTTTCTTTGGTCGCTTACTTCCTTATACCCTGTTTCATAACTAGCATTATAAATGCTTTAATTTCTTTTGCCAGCAACTTTTTAAAACATCCTAGCCACAGGTGATACTACTGCCATGAATTAAATATATAGCACCTGTATCAAAAGCTAAAGCTTTATTGTTATGGGGAAAAATAACTACAGATGATGTGATCGCAAGATGTGATGTAACCTAAGAGGTAATGTTCTCAACACAGAAGCAAGAAGCTTGGGAAAAAAGGAGCACATAAGGGTGAAGTGGAAAAGAAGTAATTTCTTAGTGAAAAATGAACTAAAGGGGTCCAACTGGGGCAAAACTTGGTAAAACCAAAACCACTGGAGAGAAATACATATAATAAGGACAATGTTAATGGAAACACACTTATTAATGGTGTAACTTCATAAACAGTTACAGAAACTTGCATTCCTTAGTTGAAAGCTAGAGTATGTCTACATATCCCAAAACAAACCCTCAAGAGCTATTACTGTTTTGGTACTAACTTGCTTGTAAGTAAGCAACTTGAACACACATAATCACTATTCTCTTTAAAAAGGATCTAAAATAAACAATACAGTACCTCATAAAAAAAAAAAAAAACTCAACAATCACTTGGAGATATCAGGCAGAAAAGCCAAGTTTGACTGAAAGCTACAGTTTGGACAATGCTGATTACATTAAACTCAAGGCACCAATGAAGATTCATCATGGGAATAATTCTCATTTCTTCTTTACCAATTCTGTCAACCCCCCCTCCTACACAGAGGGGAGGGGGAGGGAGGGGAGGGAGGAGGAGGGTTTAGAGAGAGGGGGGGAGAGAGAAAGAGGGTGACTTACTGAGGCCCGCCTCTGTTTCAGCACAGAAAATTCTACTCAAATACTCTCTTCTTTCCGGTCCTGCTGCCAAGTGACCTCCATCAACCTCAACCTCTACAATTACAACTTCTTAACTAGTTTTCCTGCTCCAAGTCCTTCCCTGGGGTCCTCCTACTTCTGTCTGCAGTCACACACTCCCTGCTATAGGGTTATCTGAGATACTACTTTGATCATCTCACAATCCAACTTAGAAATCGTTTGTGGTTCCCTAATGCCTATTCAAGGACCAGTCCTAAGCGTGACCTAATACTTATAAATGCCTGTGTCTGTGAGCTCTTGGAGCAAGACTCTGATCTTAGTAACTTCTAATTTCCTTGCCTACAGTAAGTATCCCAAAAAACAACAAAGAGGAAATTATAATCTGAGCATCAGATCTAGGGAAAATCACCTCGGTGGTGGGCTGGAACAGGTAGTGGGATGGACTAGAACTGCAGGGATTTTATACTGTAGATCTGGAGAGGATAGGATGTCTACAATAAAGGTTTGCTAAAGGTAGGAATTTTTTAATCAAAACCCAATCCATGCATCCACAATTTCCAATCTCCACAGGAAATAACTGGGCTACATATTTAGCACTGGGAATGCCAAACATCAGACCTGAAAGTCCAAGAGGAGCCAGCCTGGTGGAAGCATCAAACAGGAAAGGGACAGGCAATTCTCCGCACCGCCCCCCCCCCCCCATCCAAGTCCTGATGGCATTAATGTGAGTGCAGGGAGCAAGGTTAACCTGGGATGGTGAATTGTACAGGTCACAATTTGAAACGAACAGAGCAGTGAATGTGAAAAACGACTCAGCATCATAAAATTTGTCTTTTTTCCATGTACATTGCTCAAAATAAACACGTTCCTTGATGGCAATTAACAAAGACTGTCAATCAACAGGTAACGAGCTGCTTTGCTTTCTAGGTTCCACAAATCCTCTCATATCTATCTTGAAAGTTAAACTCCAAATTTTAAATATTGATTTACGAAAATCACCTTGGAGTCAAGCAGAATATCATCTTAATGTTCTCTCCTATCTGGAACCTCAAGAGGACTCACGCACCGTATCTCGTATTCTATCATATCACAACAACCTGTTCTCTTTAACTATTGGACTCGCTATGTGTTATCCTGTGTCCAGTGCCTAAGAGCTCGTTAATTACCTAAACTATATCTCCATAGGTCTTGTTAATTACCCGTCTCCTGTCTCAGAGGACCTTGTTAATAACTTGTACAGTCTCTCTAAAGAGGTCCTAACAACACATTAAAATTAAAGATGCTTTTCTTTTAGCACCTGTCAAGTGCTGTAAATTGAGAAATTTTCACATCAGTTTATTAGCCTACAGTAGTTTTTCTGGATTTTTTTTTTTTTGGCTTGTTTTCTTCTCTCATAGACTTTCTCTGCATCTCAGTATTTCAGCTCCAAATTAAAAAAAAAAACAAAAAAAACAAAAAAAAAACAACTTAGCAAAGTTTGCCTTCTTTATTAGAGCTTTTTCTGTTTTCAATTTTGAAGTCTACAAATATCAATTTGCATTAGTGAGTGAGCAAAAGGGTGGCATGGCTGGTATCTGCAAATTAACCCCTTGGGAGATGCACCAATTAATGAGAGCTATTATAATGAGTATTAGGATGACAAAGGGTAAAAAAGTTTCAAGTAGTATCTGGGGACTTAAGCCTAAAAGTTCTAGTTAGTGTTAAGGGAACTAATCACATCGAATGAACAGGCTCCCAGTCATTGTTCCACTGGATACATTCCGTAAATCCCTGGGCACTTATGGATTAATGGCGGCAAAATTCATCTCCAAAGTTTTTGTTTTCCATCTCATAATGAGGTTACACATTTTCAGCTGTGTAAGGGATTTCTAGATTTCTATTTCTGCCTAAGATAACAGGCAAATTATCTTTAATATTAGACACATATGAACAAAAAGTAAATATTGCCACTAAAATTGCCTTTATCCATCTTGAGATTTACTATGCAAAGACTGAGCTTTAAACCAACACAGGAAAAAAAAAAAAGCGGGCCCATAGGAGCATTTAAAACCATGACTAGGATCTTTTCTTTAGGATTATTTACTCTAACTTTTTAAATTCAAAATGTAAGCCTACAATAAATAGTCCTTTCTTTATGGACAAGGTATACAGCTTCATAATGATGGTCATATGCTTACAGGTCTATGGTGATTTTTGACCTGTGAAAATTAGAAACACACTTAATTAAACATTCTGAGTCACCAATTTTTTTTTTTTTTTTTGTAGCTTCTAAGGTATGATAAAACTATAGACAGGAATTGATGGGTTAAGGGAGAAAAGAAAAGAGAGGGAGAGGGGAAGAAGGAAGTAGGTCAACTTGATCCCCAAAGTATATAGTTATGCAAAGCTCTGAAACAGCAGTGATTTGCATACGAGGCCTTGCTCTTAGATGTAATTTCTGTACAGCCTGGAAAAACAGAACTCCTTGGCTTGACTTCACAACTGGCCAATGGCTGCACTGTGCCACAGCACACACTCCATGTGGAAATGTTTGCGTATAAGCTCTAATAAAATCAGCTACCCTGGACCAGCATTATAAACACGCCACTGAGTGATCACAGCAACTCAGTTTGCTTCACTGCGTGCCAACTACAGTGAGGCAGGGCGGAATGAAGGGGAGGTACGGTCTCCTGTTGTTAAGTCACAAACAGGACGTTCCCAAAACAAAATTCTCTGTTTAAAAATATTTCCCTAAGGTTTTTTTTTTTTTAAATGAGCTGCCCCATCCCATATCAAACATCAGGTGATCATATAGAACATGCTTATACTGTTAACTGTGTTTTTTAGTTTTAGAATAAGACATACATGACAAAGTTTTCCCTTAGTTTAATGAATGTCCTTATTAGGTAGACTATGAGTTCTCACTTTTTTATGGAACCACAGAAGAATATATATCAGTGTCTCCTCAATTTGCTGGCAGAAGCATAAAAATACAACTTAGATTTTCAGGGTAGTGCACCACTCCTGATGCTCAGGTTTTAGCTGAATCCTGAGAAGCAACTCAGTCACCGATGCCACAAATGATGAGTAGTCAGACATGTCTGATTGGTCTTCAGTGCCTACTCTAATGTACATGTTCCTTAGCTCTCCTACCATAGCCCACCCTCCTCTCCACATCTGGGAAACACCAAGTCATTAAGCAAGAAAGAACGAGAGAGTTTTTAGTACCAAGAAAAGGCTGGGGCCACTCAGAGATAAGAGGACACTCTACTCCTTACTTGTGCCCTGTGACTTCAGGCCTGTCAGTAAATAAGGGACTACGTAGTCTATTCAACATGGTGTTTACAGCACAGCTCCTGATTCCTCCTCAACCAGGACTTGCTAAACTCTCACTTAAGAAACAGATGACAGAACTTAGACTAACAACTTTGTAAAATCCTGATGTTTTACTTCAGGATCCGTTCACCACAGACTTTAACTCAGGCTGGGGGGGGGGGTCAAGAAACAAACATTTCAGAAACTCACAGAGCTTGGGACCACTCTGGGTACACACGCTGATCTGGGTGACCTGCAAAAGAAGGTCCGACTCAGCACAACTGAGACACAGCACTGCTGTTCTTGTGCCAGCAGAGAAGTCAAGGAAGGGAAACACCATGTCATTAATCAAGAAGGAGCCAGAGAGTTCTTAGAGTTCTTAGTACTAAGGTGAGAAGGTTGGGGCTACTCAGACAAGAGGATAATCCATAACAGAGTCAGAAATGGCCATGGCAAAGCTGACAAGGGTCCAGAATAAAGAGGAAAAGCAGTTGGGAAGTTAATTTACCTGGGGCAGATGGGGGGGAGGGGGGGAGGAGAAAAGAGAAGTTAAGACTGCTAATAAAGGCTAGACTACAGCAACTCATGAAAATTAGAAAGGAAAAAAAGAAAATTAGAAGAGTTTGCATTTGGTGTTGCTAGTGAGTGGCTCTTGGATGTCTTGTACCAGACTTTCTCACACAGAACAAAAGGCACTACGTTTGGCCCACATGACTTAAGTGCTTAATAATAACGTTAAGTGCTCATACATAGGCATAGAAAGCACAGGAACGCTAGTTCGGAGGATTTCTCACTCACAAGGGTCAATCAGAGGCCTTGGCTTGTGGTCTGCCACATGGACTCAGGGTCCTGGGCACCCAATCCTCCTCAAAGAGCCCCACTCAGCCAGCACACGGTTGGCTCAGCAAATCCCGTCTGGGTAATAGTTTCGGTTCCACAGGCCAGACAGTCTCGAGTCTAGAACAAAAGCAGCCGTAAACAAAAGGCGTGCCCATAAAACATCACTGACGAAAACCCAGCAAGCAACGTGCAGCACACAAGCTGGGTGGGCCTGGTCTGGGGGGAGCGAGGCCACAGGGAGGACAGCACAGGAGCTGGCCTCTTCTAGGTCCAGCCCGGAAGGAAGCGCACCTCTCCCCCGATTCTTCACTGAGCCAGAACCGGCCCCACGGCCTCCCTTCACTGAAGGGACTAGCTGTGCCCCTTGTTAAAAAAGGGAAACCTGGAGTGTGGTTAGGTGAACACCTCTCTCCCACTCCCAGTCCCCTTTCCAGTGGGAAACTGCAGCCTGGAGTTACAGAAAGATTGAAAATGGTCTAAGACACAACCAGGTGTGTTTGTTTTGAAAAATTATTTACTGCTGGTGCACAAAAGTGCAGCTTTATCGTTTGTTGGATGACCTATAAGCAAATTAGTTGACGGTGATGTTGGTTGGGTGTATGATTAACAAGCAAGAGTAGCAGCAAATTTCGAAACACAGCTCCACGCCAAAACATTTCCCTGAAAAATAACTGCCGGGGTTTGCAGCCGGCTGAGGGTTACAGACGCAGGGTCCACGGTACTCAACTCCCCATGTCCTGCGCGGTTTCCTCGGGTCCGAGCTGAACCTACTTGTCCACTGGCTGCCCAGAGGCTGGAGCAGTGCAATCCACCTGAGGCCTGGCACGTCAGGAGGCCAGCGCGGGATCGCCACTCTTTCCCTGTGCAGGAGGCCAAAAGTGACAGCTGACAGCCCTAAGAAGGAAGGTACCTGGTTCCTGAATGACATGCAGCACCAAGCACCCACTTCTCCCCATGTGGATAAATTAGATGGAGACAAGGAGCAATCGATTTTTACATGACAAACCACTGAGACCTGAAGTTCTTTATTACAGTGATAACTTGCCCCAACTATTGCAGATTTCTTAATAAAATCCAGAAATGTGCTGTGTAGGGCACACATATTAAATGCTGTAGTCCTTTAAAAACACCCGCTGTGATACTCAGTCATCTTCAGCTGCACATAAAAAAATAAAATGCACATATCCACTTCTCGGGGTCTGTTTTTCAGTCTTCCAGACAGAGCTCCACAGCCCCCACGAGGCTGGAAGCAGGAGGCCAATGGGATGAGAGGAACATTTCAGGACACGGGTCTGGCACAGTGGGCTTGTTTCCTCAAAGGTGGTTTCTGACATCACTGCCTACCCAGAATCAAGCTGGAGACGCAGGAAGGAAAGCCGAATGAAAGGCTGGTCCTGGCCTCAGGTTGCTCCCGGTGGTGGGAGGGGAAAAGGCGACTGGGTCACGCGTGAACAATGCAAAGACACATACAGTAGGACTCAGGTAAGAAGCAAAGGCTGCCCGGAAGGACCCTCCCTGCAGGCAGGGGGACAGGCTCCCGGGGGCGGGCAGGCTTGTGGACAGAGACTAAAAGCTTGTGGGAGAGCCCAACTCTAGGCTGAAGCTACCCAGCGAAAACCCTAACTCCTTCCGGCTCCGGTTCCAGACAAGACCATGGGTCCCAATGGATCAGAAGCAAACACGGTGCTTCCTGCAGGCGGACCTCATCAAAACGCTCGCTTCTAAGAAAGCTTCCCTTAGTATTTTTTGGCATAAAGACAATTCTCCAGCTTAATCACACATTCTTCACTCTGAGGGTGATAATCTGGTCCCCGTGCACCTGCAGCCGCAGGTGAGCCAGTTCATGCACAGGCAACAAAATCAGTTCCACGGCTTACGTTTCAGCTTTGACCTGGCTCAGCGTTCTCAGACACCCACCGCTCGCCAGTCCAGGACCCGCTGTAAAGGGATCTATCACTACGAAAAGGAAAACAACGCACAGCTTTTCCCCAAGTGGTATGTCTAGAGCTTCAAAGGTATGTTGGGTTTGGATGTTAATGTAAGAAATCTAAGGTGTCCCCCAAAACTGAGGGTGGGCGCTGGCCAGTGAGGAACACACGTTATGGGACTAGACAACTGCGATGGCTACTTGTGCTGCCCAACCCCTACCGGGAGCTGTCTTCCTAAGGTGTGACCTGCACCGCCTTCCTAGAGACACTTGCACCCAAGACTCCTTTTTGTCAGTTATTAGCTGGACCACCCTCCTCACTGCAAATGTCTGGAATGAACTACAAAGATGGTTTGAGACATGAAAAGGGAGAGCAACTCCCCAGGAATCTAAAAACATTTCTGTCCTCCTATCTTGCAACTCACTAATATAAAAACAAAGTCCTAAGTTACAAAGCCCATTTTTATGCACTCATTATACACACACACACAATCAGGAAATACATCTAATTTTGATAGGTACAGCACTGACACGGAAACGTCCCAAAACAAAGACTGAATCTGGCAAAACGCCACACTCACTCCCCATGGCAATCATGCAAATAACCTAGGACACAGTGATTCAAGACCTGAAGACACCAATGTTTCATATCCTGCCATAGTTCAGCAACACCATTTTCCTACAAGTTTTCTCTGATTCAGTAACTGTATAAAACTGCCCAATCTTTAAGTAATCTGAATATGTAACGATCTTTGAAAAAAAAGTTCAGTAAAAACAATAAATTTCTACTTCAGTGATCCAGGGTTTATAAAGTACATTATGTGAAGAACATTATTATATAAAATATCAAAATAGAAAACAGCATATCAAAACTATGGACTTTTCAATAAAATATTAATACCACATGCTAAAAATGTGGAGTTAACTCTGTAAAGAAAACTGAACATTTCTAAAGCCATACCAAATACCCACTGATTGACAAAAGAATACAAAAGAAATACACACTTCTCTTTGAAAAGCGTTAATGCATGTTTTAACATGTCATTAGAAAATAAGAGAGGTAGGAGAGCACAGCTAAAAGGGTAATCTGTTAATATAATCTGTTTATAGTGGAACAAAACAAAGCACTGTTTTGAATAAAAGATGACATGATAGTATGCAAAATATTAATAGCTGTCACGTGACCGTATGCAAAATATTAATGGCCATCACGTGACCGTATGCAAAATATTAATAGCCATCGCAGTCACCACTTCTGCATCCTCTACTGGGGCCTGCTCTGCACCATCTGCTTCACCATTTACCACCATCCAGTCCTATCGAGCAGGTTACTATTTTCCTTGTTTCAAAGATGGAGCTGCCGAGGTCTAGCGGTCTAGAGCTAGTAAGCCAGGGTTCTCACTCAGTTCTGCATGCTCTACGCTAATGTCACAAGCTAGCGTCACAAGCAAACTTACTCCCTCCCAATCATAATTCTTTGAGATTCCAATAAATACACTGTTTGCCTGAGGATTCCTAAACCAACTATCCCACCTAAGACTTCTTTCTGCAAAGTCCCCAATTTTACTAAAATGCATAGTCTCAGTTTGTACTAAAGGAATCAGAGACCACAGTTGAAAACCTCAAGATTTTAAAAACCTGATCTTCATCATGACAGTGCTTCTCTTTATGCCTACAAATCATTGCACAGATACATTTTGGAGCACTTAAGAGTACCCACAATTCCATGTGGAATGTTCCAGGGAACATTCACTCATACAAAAAACAACAACAAAAAAAAAACTACATACCTTTAAATAGCCATGTAATAAGGAGAGTTACCACCTCTTACAAAACCATTAATACTTAACTGAAACTGGTACTTCCTAAAGCAGTCCATGGGTGGCTACTGGTGCACTGGCCCATGAACTGACCCCTGGAAAATCCTATCTGGAAATACAACACACTACCTAAGCTTCTGGTCTGAACAAACATCCACTGGTGGGTCACTCTCACCACGTCTCATCGAAAATGATGCTGTTGTCTGCATAAGTTGTGGCTCATTTCTTGCAGGCCCAAGTAGAAACAGACCAGGATAGGGGTCAAGAATCTTTTATCCTTCTAAGATAAATTCCAAAGATGCATGCAGTGGTACTGGGCCCCAACATTAACTATGAAAATGTGAATTTTCTTTCAAGTAAAATAAAAGGAATTTTAAATAGCCAAGTACTTAAAAGGGACAGCTACTATAGTTTCCAAAATAGCACAGGTGCCTGTGTGAAGCTTACCTTGAAGATGGCAATATATTTGAAGCCCTGAATTTTGTTGTAAACGGATTAGTTGACTCATAATCAAAATAGCCCTGACGACTTTCACTAAATGCGTTGGGCGATTTCAAGTCACACAGGCTATCGGATCCCACACTGTTAAGTTTATCAGATCGCCGGCTATCTTTTTTTCCAGTCACTCTTTCAAAGAGGCTGACTTTCTCCCTTTTCTCTCTTTTATTTTCTTTTCGTACTTCAATGGGTTTTGAAAATAAATTCATGCTGCTGTCCCATGATTCACTGCTTTCTTCAAATGGATTTTTCTTCCTTGGCAGTGTTGCAAATTTTTGGGGTAATGAAGCGGTCACATTTGTAAATGGGTCGTTTTGTCTTCCAAAAGGGGGTTCACCTTCATCCACACTGCTGTCAGGTTGGTTCATTTTTGAAGTATCAAAGCTCAATGTTCTTCTGTGTGGAGATTTGAGACTTCCTGCAAACAATTTTGTAGTTAGTACATAATCAGTGACACATTACATCACACTATTTGACACATTCTGTGTGCATACTGCTGCATTTAGAATGAGAGCAATTAGCTATTTAAAGGTATTAACCTGTAAAATAATCAAGGAAAACAATCTTGAGATGCTAAGGTATAGGTGTCTAAAGTATGACGCTAATAAGAATTAATACACTGCTAGACAATTAGCAATTTATTTGGCTCATAAAGAATCGCAAGAAAACTATAATGTCAAAACTAGAGTTTCTGCTTGGTGTGACAGTGCTATAAATTCTCAAAGATGTTGTTTTTTTCATCAGCAGCATTAAATTTACTTTCTTCTGAACATAAAAGGCTGTTTTTTCCCCCTAGGAATAGTCTGAAGAAGTGGAATATTCATTTATGCTTCAAGCTTTTTAAAACAGAATAGCAGTTAAAAAAAAAAAAAAAAAAAAAAAAAAAAAAAAAAAAAAAAAAAAAAGCAAGCAAGAAGCCAAGCCATGAAGACTGGGTTTTTTATTATTATTATTATTATTATTATTATTATTAAACAATATAAAGACAATTTGGGATGCAGATGAGTTCCACCTTCCATGAGCTTATCACTTTCTGAACACAGGAGACAACAGGGTGATAACTACATTTAGAAAATACTACTGGGACACAGCAGTTTTTATTTTCCAACTTTGTAAGTTAAACTTCAAGAACTAAAAGGGTAGCTCAGCCTTCTGAGGCTACAACTAGAGAGAACATGTCACTTACCACTTTCTGGAACAGCCCCAAAGGAATCAACATGGCGTCCCAGAAGATGTGTTGGGCCAATGGTGCCAGACTTCAGTTTCTCAGAAGACAGGTGGGCCCCCGTTAAATCGGACATCGAATGTGCTGAAGAGAGTCTTTGAGGTCCCAACAGGAAAGGCTTTTTTGGTTTGGATTTCATCTGGATTTCACCACTTGAAAAATCAGTAGTGGCATCAGGTATGTGAGAGCTTGGAATGATTGCCGAAGACGTATCAGAAAATGTTCCATCATTTTTTCTACCTTTCATCTTATCTTTCAATTTCGCAAAAGGGGATCTTGTTTTGTCCTTCATTGATAAATCAAACATGCTTGCTGTCATATTGTTCCTCATAAACTGAATATTCACCTTTATCTCACCCCTGTTTTTGGCTCTTTTTCCTTGTTTGGATTCTAATCTAAACCACCTTAAAGAGAAGGAAAAAAAAGGGGGTTGTAACATGTAACGAAGCGAGAATATTTCCATCTGGGATAGGTGTTGTTAATGTCTGAACAACACTTTTATACATTACATATTTCAGAGACTAAAAGAATTCATCAAGTCATCAATAATCTACTTTTGAGGCCTAGAAGAAAATGCCAAATAATGGCCACATTGTAATGAAATAATAGTCTCTCATCCAAAATATCTGTTCTGTAAAAATAATTAAAAGAATTTTACTGGCATTGGGGACTCCCATACGTAGTTGTCTTATCATGGAAACTGCACAGGTGTACTTTAGGTTCATGTAAAAAAGGATCAGAGGCCTTTCCTGAATAAAACTCAAAAATAAGTAAAATGCAAGTCGTGACCTGCAGCGATGAATAAACTGTATAAACGCTTCCTGTTAAGACTCTAGGCTAACATTTACTATTATATTTACTATGGGGTTCATTTACTATTGCTCCCAGACAACAGCAACTAAACATCATCCAACTGCTTTTCGTTGTTTCAGTGCATGACATTCTAAAAGGGGGTCTAAAGTTGCAAAGTTTGTTTTGGTTTTGTTTACAGTATTTTTATCCAAGAGAAATTCTCCAGTTGTCGGTGTCACAAGCAGTCACTCTACAGGACAAACAGCCCTGGAAGAGAGTTCTGACAATGTTTTTGCATTACTTGACAAAGCAGCATAATATCCATTCCGACAGACAGGTTATTGTTTAAACATAGCTCTATTCAAGAATAACAAGTTTTCTTAGCTACGAAGAAACCCTGATCTAATTTTAACATTACTTATTTCTCTCACTGTTAGCAACAGGATTTGCCAGAAGCTTCCATTTACTATACACCAAATGGAAGACAGGTGCACAGGTCTTTCCAGGCTGGAGAGAAAACTGGCATACCATCACCTAGCAGCAACAGCCCAACGGGAAACACACCAACAGATGTGTTCTTGAATTCCTGGAGCAATTCAGGCAACTTTTCAAAATAGAATACTATATAAGAGAAAGCATCAACCTGAGACCCTCAACGGAGAGAGTCCCGTACTGAAACAAATGGGGAAATGTGAAGATAAGGGAACTACAAGCACAAAATGAGAGCAATACACTCCACGGAACAGTTTATTAAATCCATGGGAGACAAAATGAAGAGAATTGCTCGTAGTCAAACTACGTAATTGTGATGCTGCTGAAGATGGAGAATCAAAAAGCCTGGGAGATAAAGTTTCATACCAATTATGATTGACTCAGTTTTGGCAAAGTTATTTTCAATGGGGCAAAAATACTTCCAACGGATGGCATCTTCAGAAATACTCAAATAGTTCAAGTGAAACAGAAAATAGGTGCATGCACTCCGCAAGAAATTATCAATCAAAACAAAAACCCCAAGCATGTAGAAGGTCCACGGACATAACAAATCAAAGCAAATTTTTGGGAAAAATTAAACCAGTAAATGGAAGGGGCAGGGGAGTGAAGATCATCAAAACTTAGAGAATTTTAAAAGTAAAACCAATAAATCTTTTACTTTAACATCCTTGTTTCACAGATGAGGAAATCATGGAACAGAGAGTAAGTTAACTTCCCCAAGTCAGATTAAAGTCAATACTAAACATACCTTAAGAGGATGGATAACATCTGCATGAAAGGAGTTCTTTCATACTTGATGAAGCATATATGTTAATAAGGCTAAACACCACCCCATTTCACTGGTCACCTGGTGCAGGACACTATATTTCAGGAGCCAGGAAGTCCAATAGGCAACACAGTATTCTGCTGCCAGAGTTCAAACTCCTTGAAGGTTGGATGCCTTGCATAAAATCGCCACTCACTGACCTTGTATTCCTAGAGCTACATTCTTAAAAGAACCAAGTTACTGCTCTATTGCTGTGTCTGTGTGCACACTTTTGGGTTTTGGTTTTTGTGTGTTTGTGTGTGTGTGTGTGTGTGTGTGTGTGTGTGTTTGGAGGGGATAGAAAGACTAAGGACTTAAGAAAGCTTTAAGGAACAAATGCAAGTCAGTGTTTGAATACAAACCGTAACTAGAGCATTTTCCGTTCTCCTTCCCCCAAAGGAAAACTGCAAAGAACTTTAAGAAACATACTAATTTAAAATACTGACATGACAAATAACTTTAACTGCTTTACTTGAAAATGATATAGTAAGGCAGCCTTAATGAGACCTTCAAGACTCATTCCAGAGATAGCACTTGTTTTCCCAAGCTTCAAAAAGATAAAAAGAAGACATAGCATTTGAGGCTTAAAGGATTAATGCTGACTTTTTTTTTTTCCTTCCCACCTCTGGCGTGCTGCATTTAAACTGTATATGGCCTCTGTTCAATTTTTAGTGGGCACAGGTCCATGTTCAAAACCACCACACATGTGGGAACTATTCCCAAGCAATCGGTGTTGTGTGGTCAGAAACAGGACAAGATTGGCAGTAAGGGTGCCAGAGGCCAGGACACAGGTGCACCGCAGAGATGCACACACAAGTGTTTGAGTCATACCTAACTCCAGGGAGTCTGATGTTATTACTTTTCATGAGCATTAAAAAAAAAATCAACATCACCCACTTATGTAGTAAAAAAAATCAATAGATATTACGTAACAGCAAGAACGATTTTACCGTTCTATTATTAAACACTGTATTAGTCCCTTAAATCTCCTGCCAGAACCAACCCAGACACCCAGTAAAGTGGGAGATACAGAAGTTCTCTTTCCATGTCCCACTCAAAGTGTTCTGGCCACAGGCCCCTTTCCTCTTCCCACACCCGGTTAAATGGGGGAGAGGGAGGTGGCATTTAAGTTCAGGGATAAACCCAGCTAAAATCTTAGTTTTAGTTGCCACACCTCTTCACCTGTCGTGACACAACTGGAAGACAAGGCTGTAAATACTTGTCTTTGGTGTCAAAAGTGAAAAGTGTCACACCCAGCAGTTTCCTGGGACACGGCAATCAGCTGGCGGCCGTCCTCCCCATAGCAGTTTTCTACAAAGCACTTGGGAACATGCTGACAAGGTGCAGCGCTGGGCAGAATATTAAATATCTTTCTTGCAATACACCGGTGGCTCAAGTCTGTCTCTTAAAGTGCCACATGTACAGCTGTTCTGGAAAAGGAAACTATTAAATATATTAAAAAACCAGAAATATTACCAATAAAGATACCTCATCAACTATGTGGTCCCCATTTATCCACAAAGAAAATGTTAGAGATTTAATAACATCGGAAAACCACTTTGAATGCAATAACATCACCAGCCCTGTTGATAACATTTAAACGCAATCCCTACCCCCCAACCCCCAAAAAAAGATTTAATCAATTGTCAGTAGTGGCCAACAAAGACTTTCAATAGGGAAACTACAATATTAGCGTGTTGCTTAAAGCAAAATTTATGGCAAGAGTGATGCTGCCAAAGACATGGAGTAAAACAAAAACAAACTTTACAAGCTGACTTCACACTCAGGAGTCCTCAGGGTCACAGTGGGGCCTACTTTCACTCAGAGAATTTCTATTTCAGAGGCCTGGAAATATCACCCATTAACATTGAAAGTGCCGCAGACACAGTGTGAAACTTGAAGTTAAAATATACTTCAAAGTTTACATTTAAAATGCTGTAAATACTGCAGTGTCACCCAAAACTAGCAATTTCAAATAAATTATTTGGTATTATCCGTTTTTTTTATTGTAAATTTTGTTTTAAGAACTCCTCAGAGGAAACCAAATGTCACTCTGTAAGTACCAAACCGTTCTATTAAAATGATTGATACATATTTAATTTTACACTTTTTTAAATCTTTCATTTCATGAATACTTACACTTCCTCAGTTAGTTTAAATATTTACTGTTTCCCCTGTATAGTCCTAGTATTTCTCTCTTTCTTTCACATATATTAAATCTTAGGTAAAGGCCTAATTAAAAAAAATTGTTTGGGAACAACAAAGATTCCAATCAAGAGAAGCTTGTAGAAAGATATATCCAGAAAAGAACAAAATGTTATTTTTCAAATATAATTGCCAATTTCTTGAACTTCAAGAAAGTTACTATAAAAAAGTTTTTAAAAGGGTAAATTTTCCCTTTACTTCCATCAGCCTTAGTGTCTCTCAGACTAGAAATAAGATATTTAAAGAGGTGAGGACACAGCATTTTTTCATCTCTGAAAACAAACTCTTATTCAACTTAATGCTTAATAAGCTAGTGCTAATTTATATTATGACTTTTTAAATTAGAATGTATCTATCCTAAGCTTGAAAGTCATTGCAAAGATCATATTTCCATGGAAAATGTCACGGAGTCATTTCACCACAAGAGTTTAATCATTTTCTCTAACATTTATTAATGTCTAAACGCACTGATTTTGCGGAACCATTCTGAAATAATACACTCGCTCTGATATATTTCTAATAAAATTACGCTACCTCTAATATATTTCTAATAGGTTAGAAATACAAAGAGAAAAGTGCGTTCAAGGGTTGAGGATGTTTGTATATACTTATTAAAACTTTTAGATCCATCAAGATGTACAGTCCCTAAAAAAAAAAAAAAAAAGGTTGCACTAACATTCACACCAACCATGTTTATAATGCTCTGAAATGAAAACAGTGAGTTCTAAATTTGGAAATTTATCTTTAGACAACTTCAGAGTTTTACATACATTGATACACATGACATCGTGGGAGATTTAATTTCTTGATGTTTCATTTTCTGGAAAATGATGTTTAATTAAAGATGGTACCAATTTGCAGGTAGGTTGAGCTGGTCAGCGCTGTGATCAAGCCCTCTTAGTGAAACAATGTTAATGTATGTAAAACCCAGTGCCAAATACGCAATGATTCAAGGAGTTTACCTCAAACAGAAATGAAGGAGTAATGGATCATTAATGAGTGCAGTTAAAAACGTGGCTTCACAAGGCCTATTTTTACTTCACATTCATGCAAATATGGTGCTTAAAACTGGGTCACATTTCAGTGCAAAAATCAATGCCCCAGGTGTACAAACAAAGTCCCAAGAACAGAAAACCCATACATAAGCTATAGTTACGCTCCCCCCAATTCGAAATAAATGGCAGAACTTACTCTGTTTTCCTTCTTTGTTTGTCCTCAAAGATGTCATTGAGGTTGATTGCCACCTGCCCTAAAAACTTATCCAGGCCCACCAGGGACCTGTGCATAACTATGAGGAAAAGAATGTATTTCTCTGGGTTGCCCTGCATGAGCAATCCAGGTAGCTCAAAGGAGGCCTCTTCCTTCCAGACAGGCTCAAGGGTTTTCTCGGCCACAGAGGTGGAGTACTTTTCCTTGCCCAGCTGAATTATAGTGTAGGTGTCATTGGTGCCACTTTTGCCTTTGGCCTTAAGATCTTTGGCCTGGAGCACAGTGACCTGCACGTGGGTCGGAAACCACTTTTGGGCTTGCTCGGACAGCATCTTGGCGGCTTTCTCGGCAGCCCCCAGCTGACCAGCGCGGGCAGCGCCCCTGCAAGGGGCGGGGGAGCCTAATTCCTCAATGCCTGCATCCTAAGGGCACTTAACCGAGACAGGCAAACTTGGGGTGCCGCGACTTCCCTCGGACTGCGCTCAAACGCCCCACGGGGGCAGCCGGGCAGCACAGCCGACTGGGGGTTCCCTTCCCCGGGAGCAGGACAGGGGCCCCCCTCGGCCGGCCGCGCCGTCCAGGCCTCCGCGCGGACCCCCGCGCTGGCGGCTGTCCCCTCACGGCCCGCCGGACCCCGTCGCGGACCCTCGCGGCGGCGGGCGGCTCCCGGGCCTGCGGGCAGGGGAGGCCTGGCCGCCGGGGCCGGCCCGGGCGGAGGGCGGCGGAGGCGGGTGGACG